>VWZP01005513.1:156443-341456 GCA_013396995.1 Dicaeum eximium
AGCCATAAAACTTATCAACAACTAAGCCAATAGGCCAGACTTAGAAAAAACAGAGGAACGGACAAACAGTGAAAATGAAGTTGCAATTCTCTCAGCAATGGAGATCTGTAGGTCAGCTAACTTTTTAGGAGGCTCAGTTGAAGAAACAGTACAGCAAGTTTCCTTTTTTGACCCTTCTTATAGGACACTGTTCATTAATTTAAATTAAACCTCCCAAAGTAAGTGCCATCCCCTGGTCTATTGCCAGTTTCTCACAATAATTGGCTGTGTCAGCTGAGCACTCTCTCTCAGGTTTTCTTTTCCTAATGTTACCTGTCAATTAGTCCCTCTCCAGATTCTAATGCAATGGGGTGAATACCTCCCCAAAAACCAGAAAACCTCCCTGTGACAGACTGTGTGAAAATCTAGCAACAGGATTAATTTTGAGATCCATTTAAACATTAAGGACAGCATAGTGGCCAAAAAATCCATCTGGTGGGGCTTGCTCCACACATCACACTTGGGATTTTCCCCATGCTCCCAGTAATTTTGAATGTTTTTACTTAGAAGATGAAGAACAAAATAAAGGCATTTCATCCTCTTTGAAGCTGGCATTTAAAAACATCCAGGACTTATGGAAACAAACATCAGGTTTTTTAAAAATAATATTTTCTGTGTGTTTTGCAGGGCTGTGTGCTTTGATTTGATTTGGTTTTTAGTTTTTTTTTTTATTATTTTTTAAATCTGTCCAGCACTGCCTTTATTGCCAGTAAGTAAGGAAAGGAAGATGGACAGGGTTGCCAAGCTACTAACTGGAAGAAACTTGAGACTCCTGAAGAGAGGAGGGAGGTGACCTTGAAGTGCAAAACTATTGCTTCTGGTGAGTGGAGTTTAACAGGCAGAAAATTCTCATGCTGTAGCAGAATATTTATCTGTCTCTCAAGGTTTTTTTTCTTGAAGAGTATTGTGTTTGATTATTTACTTGTTTCTTTTTCTGATAGTTCACAAAAATACAGTGAAACTAATAGATACTGCACTAGAAAAGTAAATCAAAAAGCTGAAAAGATAGATGAGTTCCAATATTTGTGTGCCAGTTTAGTAAGCTTTTCCTTTCTGGGAAGGTATTTAGTGGGATTGTGGATATTTGAAGATCTTGTAGGATTTGAGCTTATAATATAACATGAAAGAAATTATAAATATTACAAAAATAATGATATTTTATGCTTTGAAGTATGAACTGCTCTGCTCAGCTGTCATTCTTTCATTTTGTACATCAATCAGCCAAATTTTTTAAAAAGGCATTCTTATCTCCTTTTTTCTGTATTGTTATCAACCTGCTGTGATCTCTGGACAAAGAACACCTTGTTGAGAGAAACATGTTGTTGATAAATACCCTGATCATTCCTTAGCAGAAGCAGCTATGCCACAGTAGGTGGAACAAATATGGAGAGCTGTAAGCTTAAGGTTTTGGAAACAGAAAGCATAAATGACTCAGTTCTTTGCTGTTGTCACAATACTCAGAAAAGCAGAGGAGATATATCTTTAAGTTCCACAGAAATACAGTTTATGCCCAGGCAGTGAAGAATTGCAAAAGAAGTTTTGAAGTAGTTGCACTTAATTTATGTGACAACAGGGATTCTGCAACAGCTGGACACAATTTTTCAGGTAAATCTTTTAAAGGCAACACTTCAAGGAGTATGAAAAAGTAGGCTAAACTGGTATTGTCTCAAATTGGTACAAAGTTCTCTTGGAAATTCTAGGGTCTGATCTTCAACAAACCTTAGTAATTTATTTAGCATAATAAATAATTTTAAATGGATTTTAAAATCTTGTCTAACAGTAAAAGATATTGTTTTTATTACATATATTTTTCTTGTATACATCCTAGTTTATCACAGACAAAAAAGAAATAAAAAAAAAGATAGGAAAACTGCAACTGCAGATTTATGTCTTTCTTTTTGTTTGTTGAGGTCTGATTCATAGCAACTTTGTTTGACAGACATGCTCTTCTTGTGGAGTGTGATGCCTTTAGGAAACATGAGGAGCTCCACAAACCCATTTATCACGTTGGTCCAAAATGCTCACATTACAAAGAACATTTTTTATGTGCCTTTTCCTAGTTTTCTTAGCCAATGACCAGCATTGTATCATGTCATCCTGCTGGTGCTTTTAGGAGCCACAAGTGAAAACCCCCACTGGTAAATCTGAGGGAATTAAGGGTTCTCAAAGACTTTTTTTTTTTTTTTGGTCAGAATAAAGACTACCATTGTACTATAGAACCTAAGCTGATGCTTTTAATGTATTTTCAGTGATAGATGATGAAAGAACTGGTGATGTTGTATAAATACATTGATTTTATTGCTGTCAAATTATTTGGGAAAATTTTTACTCTCTCTTCCCTTTTATTTAAGGTGATCATTTTACACACATGGTTTCATGATTCAGCTCAAGCAGTTAGATTTCTTTACTACTTTTCATCAATGCTGCATTTTTCCTGCAGTTTTAATTCACAGGAATGAGACTGAATCATTCTTTTACACTTGCTAGTGGAAGAACAGTGGAAAACATGGAGCAATTGGGTGAATGTCATATTCTGGATTACCTTTAGTTCTTTAATATTCTACAATATTCAAGAGGTCACACTGGATGATCACACAAGTTCTGGTCACCTTCCCATAAACATCCACTGTTGGGAGGTTTTGCATCAGTGAGCACCGTTGTTTTTTTTTATTATTTCACCTATCAGAAAGTCAGGCATGGTTGTCACTGCTGGTAAAGTGCCAACCACTCCTAAGATAACTAGGTCCAGAAAACTCACATTTTAAATACTTTAAGTTACGTATTCTTTGTTAGTTGCGGTTTGTGAAGGGAAGGCAAAGGAAATTTGTAGATAGGTAGGGAAAAACGTTAAATAAATTCTGGCAAGAAACCCAGAAGACAATGTTTTTGCAATCATGCCCTTTGCTGTTATTGGTCTAAGAAAGGCCAAATTTGATAAGATTTTGTTTTACCCCTATTCCCTGAGGAAAAGGAACACTGTCAGCTTAGCCCTGCTCTTATAAGGGGACCTTTTACTCAGCAAGTAGCAAATGATTCACTCCTCTAAACTGGACCTAAGTTTGTAAGTATGACATGTTTTCCCTGAAAGGCTCTGTCTAAACTTTTCCACACCAAGAGCAGAAGGCAGGGATCCTTTCAGTAGCTCTGCATGGTGACAGCTCCCCAAGCAGTGGCCTCTTTCCCATGCACCACCCCGGCCTCGTGAGTATTCAGTTTCAGCTGCTGCTTCAGCACTCTGTTCAGCATTTCTTTCAGTTATTATTCAGTTCAGTTGAGTTCAGCATTTGTCCTTGATTCACAACTCAGTCTCTTAGGTAGTATTATAGGATGTCCTTATGTAAGTGATTTATTGAGTTACTTTATGATAAAATAGGTGTATGTGAATAGATAAAAATATAAACAGATAGATATGGATATTAATAGATATGTAATGGATATTAATAGATATGCAGCAGCTTGCCTTGTACAATTCTATAAATACTTATGGGAAATAAGAGATAATTAAATTTACCATCATGTCATGTCTGATATTCCAGGAAAATATTTCAGCCAGGAGCAATCTTCCTAGATCTCTTATTCAAATAAAAATCAACAAATTACAGTAAGCACACTGTCAGAAAAGCTCTTTCCTCTGATATTTTAAGGTGATTCCACATGATGGTAGTCAGGACAATTCCATTAGTGCAACTAAAAAAATGTTTATGTGTTTAATACATGTTGGGATGTCTGTTCTCGTTACAATGGGAAAGGCTTGATACCCCACCCAACAGCTGCTAAAAATGTTATTAAATCCAGCCTTGAACCTTGGTGTGACTTTCTGTGCCATGCTACTGTCAATGTCTGTCCCCTGCTCACTAAGGATGCAATCTGAGTCCAGACCCCCAGCTCCTGGCTGGATAATTGTGTGAAATTACTGTGCAGGAAGGTGGTGCAGAAGCAATATCTTTAAAATGCCATTCTGGCAGAGAGCTGCTTGGCTTGAAGCTGGAACTGAGAAGAGAAGAGTCATAAAAGGGAGGTCTCATCTTTTTCATGGGATGAGTGAATGCAGTGTTTGACAGCACAGAAAAAAGGAGCAAGGCTGGGTTGGCAGAATGGGTTGTGTTGTTCTTTAGGGGGAGGCTGCAGCACTCATTATTCACTTAAGAACAAACTATTTCAAATACTCTGGGAAAAACTGCAGGTTTCCTTCCATTCTTTGTCTGCATAAAACAGGCCAAACACAAACACACTAAAGGGAATAGAGTCTGCACTCTTCAGTTAAAACATTGAATGCTTTTTGGTGTTTTACTTCAACAAGTTTTAGCCATTATTAGTAAATTTCTTTCAATTCTTCATTAGCTTCTTTCTGTTGACTTGCAGAACAATTCTTCATAGTTGAATTGCACAAGGAGAACCTGTCCCACTGCTTTTAGGGTCAGGATGAAATAATCTGAACAGCAGGAGCAGTGGCAGTTCAATTAGCAACACTGGCAACTCGTGTGGAATGGGAACACTGCTGGAGCCAAAGAGCTCGCTGGCACTGAAATGTCTCTCGTGAGGGGGAAGTGAGGAGTCCTTGGTACAGATTTGTAGATTAGTGTGACAGACAACAAAATGAGTAACCAAGTTGGGAAGCTGTAAACACAGTACAAAGCTTTTCCACGCCATGGTTCTGTGCTGAAAGAATCTTTCTCAGCAAGAACAGCAAGAGTTTGTTAGGCAATGTATGTACCATTTGCTGCTTTCAGTACATTCATTAAAGAAATTCTGCCTTTTTGTTAGCTTTTCAGATTAGTTTTTCTTTTAAAACTGTGTTCCTGTAGATGTGCTCTTATTTTTTCATTTTGCTTTTTTTTTCCTTTTCAAGAGTCGCAGAATTTTTTGGTTTCTTTTGTTCTGTTGTTGTTTCCCTCATTACTATATGGATGAACCAAATTTCTGGGGTAACTTCTCAGTAACACATCTTCTTCAGAGATTTTACTTGAGGAGTAAATTAATTTTCAAAATATCTTTTCATTTTGAGGAAATACAATTATGAACAGCGGTCTCATGAAATAGAATTTATGTGCAGTAAACTGCAGAAATGCTCCCAAACTGTGTCTCTTCCATAATTAATATGTTGACATTTTAGGAGGAAGGAAGGACTAGCTGTAAAGTCAGAGTCAGTGAAAGCAATTGAAATTCTATTCCCAGCTCCTACCCCAGATTGTCATTGTGATGTCAATATTTTTGGCTCTATTTTTTAAGTGAATGATTAAATAATTTTTAATACTCTATTGTTGGATGTTAAAGGTCCTGGTTTTTTTGTTTTGTTTTGTTATCTACTCAATATAGCTCTCAGTGACAGAGTGAAGAGTTTTAAAACATTATCATTCCTCTGGAAAGGATGAACTCACATTAAAATTCATCTTCTTCAGGTCCTCTTGTGAATTCTGTGCTCAGTTCTGAAACAAAGGTCTAAATGTGGGCTGCACCAGTATGATTTCAAATAGGGATTCCATCTTTGAATAGACATTCAAAGGTTGTGTCCTTTGCTTCCACAGGAATGAGATGTTGGTAGGGAACAGGAATGCACAAAGTGGTTGCTTTGGAACAGTAGGAGTGTTAATTGTTGGCAAGCTGAGACCTAAAAGCATTCAATAAAACTTATTTACAAATTCTAATTGGTCTTTTTTGCTCTAATTGACTAATTTCACCTTTCAGCAGTAGATCCAAGTCTGCTAAATAAGTTACCAAGAGTCATGATGTTCCTCTATTTTTTAAAATATTATCTAAGAAAATGAAAGTATATTTGAGGGAGAACAGTGGCCTTTTTTTATTAAGACTACTAAACGAGATATGAGCTAGGTAGAAAATGGAGATCTAGAGATTATAGTTACTGTAGCAATTCACTTTTACAAGTAAAAGTGTATTTGTTTCTGAAAATTACTCACAGAGAAGATTTTTTTATATCTCACTGCAAGCTGGAACACAGAAAATAGTATAAAGTACAGAATTGTATTATGGTTGATTTTTTCCCAGACATGATACCACTTAACAATTTTACAGTTCAAAGTGGCTGGAATAAAATATCTACATTTAGCAAAAAGAAACTTCAGCTATGCAAATTTCCAGAAGTATTTTCAAAAACTATTGAAGTTCCTCAGGGAAACATATTTTGTAACTGTGGATACTGTTCATTCTTCTGTTGATGTCTGCTTTATTGTACTTGACGGACTTTTGGGCTTTTATGAGTTTTCAGAAAATCTAGAAGAAAATGATCATTCCTTTCCCCTGCAAGAGGTTTTATTTGCTCTTTGTAATCATAGGACTAAAGCACATGGAGTTTTTGATATGATCAGTACTTTGAAAACTCTGCTGTTTTATCACCTGTGCTGAGACTCATGAAAAATTAACACTTTTTTTTCTGCACCTGAACCAAATCAATAGTTAAGGTAATTAATTCTTGCTACTTGATGGATCATTTTATTGCACAGGTAAAATGTGACTACAAGAATAAGAGCTTATTCTTGGTAAATTGAGAATTGCAGATAATAACAGTGTTTGTGTAGAAGGGATTCAGATTACACTTGTGCTCTGGGATAGATTGAGTTGGGAAGTCCAGAGTAATCCCATGTGACTTATTTCATGTAAGACGGCACAGCTATCCCAAATTACTGATCCTATTTGTGACATAAAAAAAAAGTATTTTATACAGATACATATTTATCAGGAAAACATACCTCCATCCTTTAAAAGAATGTGATCAGGATAAATTTTTCTGGGTAAACATTGGGTCCTATACACAGGAATTTTGACGTTGGGCCCTGCTTTTAGACTTGATGTTTTATTTCTTCCTCTAGAGAATGGTGATATGAAAATTTCTTGTCACACATTTCAGTAACAGATCAGAGCTCTACTCAGTGCTCAGCACTGTAAGGCTTTCATCTGTGTTAAGTCTTACAGGCATTATTAAAATAACACTTGGTTTTAGCTGTCTCTCTTACCCTTGAAGGAGATCAAATGTTTGCTATGTGCCTATCACTTGCAAAGAACTATTTTGGAAGTAAACTTGAGTGTGGGAAATTCTGCCTCATGTTCTGAAGAGCTCACCCCAGCGGCTTTGGTCAAGAAACACCCTTAAAGTTCTTAAAATGAAGTGCAGATATTCCCACAGAGCTGAGGAATCCTACATACAAACAGAACACAGCCAGCTACCTACATCATCTTGCCCTTACAAACAGTCTGCAGCAGGAGTTCAGTGGGGTTTGTTTTAATTGTTGTCTTACTTTTGTTTTATTTAGTCTTCTAGGACCAGGGAAAGTGACAACACTGTCTTTGTACAAAACTACAAATTTATATGTGATCTGAAGCAATGATCATGACAGTGATGGTAAAAAATCCTGATGTATTAAAAACTGGAGACAGAGGAGAGAGGACTTTTTGTGTCAAGAATCAGTGAAAGGAAAAAAGATGCATGAAATAGAAAATCAAAAGACAAAGCTGAGGTTTTAATACACCTATGAGACCTGTGACTTGATTTAAAAGCTCAAGAGCAAGCACTGAGTCAGTGGTTGCTTAATTCTGAGAGGGATTTTAAGGTAAAGGCAAGAGGGAATTACATTAACAGACTCACTCCCTTTGAACGCATGAACAGAGGATGTTATGGTGAGGTGCACATATGGTGCAAATCTAATCAGTCTGTAGTCTTTCAGGATGGTTCTCATAACTCTAAAACACTTTGCCTAGCTTCCACTTAAGAATTCTCTTGTGTGGACAAAGAAAACCCATTTTCTTCACTGACAAAGACAAATCACTTTCATCATGCAAGGATACTGCATTTTGTTTTTAATGCATAAATACCCCTTAAGTTTAATTTCTCTACACTCAAGGAAGATTCCTAGTCAGTCAGGGCAGCATGGGATGTGTTTCAGCAGACTTGAGATCTACTCTAAGTACTGCCAGAGGCTTGTTAAATGACTTTAGGGAAATCACCTTGCAGTCATTCTTCTTATGTTTAGAGCTGTGACTGAGAAGTTCTGTGTGATGCAAATAATGCCATAGTAACACACACCCTTGTCCAATCAGGGTGATAAAATTAAGTTTTGGACATATTTTATAAGCCTGTTTTCTGTCTTAACATGCAATTTTAATACTGGCAGATCAAAAGTTAAGACTTTCCAAGCAAAACGACTGATAATAACATCACACTACACATTAACAAATAAGTCCCTTCATAACTTTAACATTAACATAATGGAAAAATTACTTTATAATCCAATGCTTAATATATATTGCAGTTTTTGCATTTTGAAAATACTAGAAATATTAATTATGCCCAATTAAAAATTGAGTAATTGCTAATGACCACAAAGATGAAGAATTATGTTCTTCAAAGAAAATCTTCAGTAGCTGGTTTATTTTAATTATTTTATAAGCTATGGAATGTATTTATAGAGAAAACAGATGCTGAACATAACAAATAAGTACAGAAAAGACTATATATTATGTAGGAGTAAAGTATAAAAAAAAACCCCATCATTTTAGCAAGCAGTAAACCTCAGTCCAGATTTAGAAATTATCAGAAGGTCACAGTGAAAGTAAAAATGAGAGGACTGGGCTGTGTTTACTTTTTAAAGGTATTTTTTATAGGGGAACATTATTAGTTCTCATTGATGCTTCCATTATTTTTCATTGCTATATAATTTCTTTCTGAAATTTCCATTTTCCCTAATCATTACAAAGGTGTTTGTGTTTCAGCTCCATGAAGGAGTCTGTGTATCCCTCACTGTGATAAGCTCTCACAGCTTAGTCATGGACACCTATTTGTGTCAGCAGTGTTCAGGTACTTTTTGTGCTAGGGAAGCACTGAAAGTAAAAACCCACAGTGCATAATAATAATTATTAAAGAGTTGCACTAGGAAATCAAGCAACTGTTGCCATATTTTATGGTGTGAAAGTATGGAAAAGGTGGCAGTCACGCCAAATGGATGTGAAAGAAAATACTCTATCAACAGATTTTTGAGGAAGTTGCACTTAATTATGGTTGTGCTGCACAAACACAGGATTTCAGGGTTTCAGGCAAAGATTTTCAAAACCAGACATGTGACTCATCATGCCTTAATATAAAAATCACTGCTAATCTTGGAATAATAGTTGCTAATACAGCTAGTGAAGAATCTTGGTTATATCAAGCCACAGATTTCTGATTCAAATCCATTTGGAAATGCCTGCACTCTATTTACAATAATCCAGTAATCTTTATTCACTTCAGTTCCTTATTCTTCCACAGCTCCCTATTTCTGGAAGGATTCCAACAGTTAAAAAAATTACTACAGGTTTATTTAAAACCCATTTTCCAAAATGTGATGCAGTAATAGAAGGAATTTAATGAGGAACATCATTATGTGTTCAATAGAAAGCTTTCTCACTGATCTTGTCTCAAAAAAAAGAATCTTCCCATCATTACTGGTGTCTTTCTGACTCAGCCAGGCTTTCATGTAAAAATAACACTAAGCTCACAAACTTATGGTGGAATGGCAGCTATATTAGACACAGTTTTATTACCACTTAGCAGTTATTTTTAGAAACCACAGTTCAGCTTTTAACTTGAGTGGCAGAGTAGCAAAGAGAAAAAATTGTTCATAGCTGGAATTTCTCTGAGGACGTAGAGAAGTACCAACACTTAGGGCAGGTGGAAACGAAGGCTTCAAATGACAGCTAATATTAACCCAGGAGTATGTAAAACATCTCTGTTGATTTTTTGAATGAATCTTGTAAATTGGGCATTATTTTAATTTTTGAAGTGCGGATCAAGAAATTTCTTGATGTAAAAAGTTGCAAAAACTCTGTCAATATCTGAGGATCATGACAGCTCAGGATAGTGATAGATATGCTTGCAACTGCACACTCCTGAGTATGTGTTTTTTAAAAAAAAGTATATGCTTTGTTTCTGAAAATTTCAAATCTTGCTTCATCCAAAATGCTATGGTGTTGTAACACAGAGACTTTGTTATGCCCTGTGAGACACAGCAAAAGTCAAATAAGGAAACATTCTTGTTAAGAACCCTATGGAAACACTCCCATTACTTTCCAATCCTAAGATCTTTACAGGATGCCATCAAGCTAACTCCCTGAGAAAAAGAAAAGTCAAGAAAGGAAAACTCTAAACATTTACAGGTGTCTAATGGAGAAGGATATTTGTTGCTGCTATGAGGCCAAATAGAGGTGATTGCTTTGTCTGGCAGGGATGAAAATATTGCAAGTACTACTAAGGAGAAATAAATCAAAACCATATTAAATGAAAATAAAAATGCTAGGGGTTCCCTAGATTGTAGAGAAAGAACCTTGTGAATCTTTCATTGGTCAGTACAGTTGGTGATATGAAATAAATGAGTTGGTGATATAAAATAAATATTCTAAACCAAAATACTGAAGGCTGAATTAATTCATTGACTCCATTCCTTAGTATAATGTTCTTTATAGTGTTCATGTTTTATGTAATATAGGGCTGTTTAAAAATTTAACTTCTAATGTTTTCTCTCTCTCTGTGGAAAAAAGTATGACTTTTTCTTTAATGGGAAAATTTTAAATTTCCTAACTCATATAATCAGAATTTATTTGAGTTTTCTGTGCTTAATATTTTGTTCCTTTGGATTCTAATCTAGAATACAGGCTGTCTATCTGAAGGTTTTTTGAGCTACTACAAATGTTTGAAAGTTTGAAAATTTTCTGAAGAAAATATGTTACTATTATCTTGGTGCTTAACGATGGACTTGAGGACCTGAACAAAGACAAGGTTGTTAAATTATCTCAAAGAAATAAACTAATTTAAATGTTGCACTAATCACCATGTTGTTATCTAGAAATCAGGAACTAAAAAATAAACCCAGACTTATTCTTGAAAAAATTACTATAAGGGCATAGAAATAGTAGCTAGTATGCAGCAATCACTAATCAATAGGAAATTAACTATAGTGCTGGAAGTTAAGAACCTTAAAATTGAGGTTCAAAACATTGCCATGTAAAAAATAAAATTAAAAAACAGCATAGAAATTGTCCATTGCTGTTACCTATTGTTGATGTAAATTTGGATTGTGTTTGGGATGATATATTAGCTGGTTGATGGAATTTGGTAGAGCAATAAAAGATTAACCCCTGCCTCTCCTCCATTTTCCTTCTTAGAGAATAAATAATGTATAATGTAAAGACAAGTCTTTAAACCCCCAAATATCCTAATGCAATGCTGTCACAGCAGCAGTGATGACTCCAATAGTTACCTGTTTTGTGAACAACCCCCAGTGCACATCTCCTTCCTTTTATTTTTCCTCCTAATTTTTCCTAGACTTGATTTTTTTATTTTAATGTAACCCAGTACAGCTCTCAAACATTTCAGACATCTTCTGTCATTCTCACCCTCAGCTGTTTAGACAAGACTTCTTATCAAATTTCCTTCCTGACACAGATCTTTATTTTAATTTATAGCATGTTTTCTCATATACCACATCCCCATGGGTTGTGATTGCTTTTCTTGGCTGACAGGTATGTCAGAAAGGAGCTGAGTGTGGAGTGTGAAAGAGACAGATGTGTTTAGAGCAGCACAGGAAGCAGAAGTAAAAAGGGAGACAATCCAGAGACAGAAAAGACTTGTGGAATAGGGAGTTGAAGCAAAGAGGAGAAGCTGGATGAATAAAAAGTGGTGCTGTCATCTGAGAGCACATGGAGATGGAAGAAGGAAGCCTGACTTGTTTTCCTGTTGATGCCAGTCACAGCAGCATGCAACCAAATTAACAGCTGACTTTCTTCATTTGTCTAATGCAAAATTCAGAACTAAATTCCTCACACCAATTCACTTGGACATACTTCAGAACAGTTGAAAATCTGCTTCAAAAGCCCCTTTACCAAGACTAAAACTTTTGTAGTTAGGCTAATGAACAATAATTAGACATCAGAGATCAGTTTGAAGGTTTCTTGCTGCCTTTAAACTGGAGGATATCAAACCCCAGTTTATGTTGGTTTAAAATGAAGGGCATGTTAAGAAAGAAATGCAAAATGGGGGACTGAGTTTTCAAGAGCATGTGTGAGCTCAGTTTTTATGGGAGTTATGAGCATGTAGAAATGAAAACCTTGATGCCTGTAGATCCAATGTCACAAGTTTCTAGCATAGACACTTTTATTCATCCTTGGGAACCTGCTCTAAATGAGACTGCTGGGACTAAGGACTCAGATTTGTTGGATTTTTAAAAACTTAAATCCCTTTAAGACCTTTTCTGCTCATATAAAAATGTCAACAATATTTCACGTTAGTATTGACTTGAAAACTGAATTGGCTTCTCACATGGGACAGAGAAAGCCTTTCAGTAAGAGATGCTGGACTTGATTTTGTGCTGTCTTTGATGATCTCTGGGCAGCTTTATGAACATGTGGGTTGGACTGGATGGCCCCTCAAGGCCTGACCTCAACCATTTGTGATTCAGAGATGCATTAGAAAGGATTTAAACCGTGGTGCAAGGAGAGGTATCCATTCCCTGTCTGGGTCAGTGTTCAGGCCCTGCTGCTGCAGACATCCCAGGAAGATCACTGAAATCTGTACTGGTCTGCATGGGACAAAAGGAGTTCTCAGAAATGGTCCTTGGCCTGAGCTGAACATGATGAGGCCAAAAATTCTGGACTGAGAAATTTCTTCCATTTTGTTAATTTTAAAGAAATTCTTTTCTGTAAGAAATAAGGGAATTCTTGCAGATATATTCAAAGATTTAAAAAAAAAAAAATAGGCATGTAAACCAGATGTCCCATAAAAGTATATTTTTTTCTGTTAAGTAGCCAATGCTGGGATGTAGTTATGGTTACCAAATAGCTGAAGATGAAGCAGGGAGGAAGATGTGTACTATTTTTTTTTTTCTTAAGGGAAAATGACAGAACATAAATATTTTACAAAACTTCTCATTCCTGGTTACATAAGTTGCCTGAAATTTAAAAGGCACAAGAACTAATTCATTTTCTGTGCTTCTTCACTTTTAAAATTGGAAATCTCGCTGCTAATATAAGCAGTTTTGAAACTGTACAAGTTATTTTATAACTTTCAAGAGCCGTAATTCAAGAGTAGCTAAAAGACCTATTACAGTGAGACTGTAATTACAATTTAACAATAAAAGCCTCCCAAAAATAACTTTCATAATTTTGCATCAGAACTAACAGAATGACCTAAAATTCCATTTCAAGCTCACCATGTCATATTTCAGGAGTAGCCTTAACATCTGCCAAAACTTTCATAAAATGAGACCCTTTGATCAGAATGATTGCACATTCTCTGCACATTCGATAAGTTAAACTATATATATTTATATTATATGTAAACACCATATGACAAGTCATACTAAATAACACTATAACCATGTTTTTTTGTAGCAGGAGAGTTTTAATAAACAAAAGGGTTACATTTCAATGTGCTAGGCCAGACCCAGCAACCTACAGAGTACATAGGATCCATAGCACCACCCTATATGGCCCAGTGATTTCTCTGCTATTGATTCTCCCAGGTACTACTGAATAAAAATCAGCTGAATAAAACCAACTTGTGCATTGAGAGCCTGCACGTGAAATCTCTGGGTTTTCCAAACCACCTGCTGAATCCATGTTTGAAGGGGTGGCTGTTGGACTCCAGAAAGGGATCAGCCAGGCAAAGCAGAGAGGAGAAATAAGGAGGAACAGAAAAACCTGTAGGAAAAGGACACATTTTATGGAGGAGTGTTGAAATGATGTGTCCAGGAGCTTACAGGCAGTGCAGGTCAGACAAATAAGGCAAACCAGACCTTGCTTCTGTGACCTGAACATAAAATATTTTTCACTTCTCCTAGTTTTTCCCCTCAAATGCTTTCCTCTAATAGATGACTTTTTGTTGTTGAGAAATGCAATGAAAAGAGGTTTAATGTAATTAGTATCAGAAAGCACTTAATCCTAATAAAAACCCAGACTAAACCTTGACATTCTTCACTCTTCCTTTTTAGGAAGCCTTTTTCCACCTGCCATCAAACATCAATGTAGATGTCAACATTATCAGGTACAAAATATTCATTCAATTCATTTTCCTGAATAGCCTTGCCATGACTGCCATTGTTCCTGTTGCAGAGAGTCTGGTTGAGGATGGTTCTTTCTGTAATGTATCACAGAATGTCAGGCAACTTCAACAGGCATCAACACCATGGGGATTTAAATTAGTAGTGATATGTTCATGTAGTTTGAGGATCTGTGGTCGTGTCAGCTCTCCCTTTGACATCAGTGTCAGAGCAAACCTGACCTTAGAGGATAAAAAGAAATTGTTCTGAGGCTCAGTGTTAGCATTAATGCCACCTCTCTCCATCAGAACAGCCTGCACCACTGTATAATCAGTTCATAAAGACACAGCAGCCTGGTTAATCACACCCAGTGTCAGTGCTGGCATTTGACTTGATCACGTAGATCCCCAAAAGATTAGAGCTTGTTTTGTTCATGGCAGGATTTCAATGCACAGACAGCTCTATGAATATTCCCACAAAGCTAAACTGTCTTCACAGGCTGCTGTGCAACTTCAGGTGGTGCAGGATGATGTCACAGCACTTAAAACAAGCTGCCAAAAGCAGGAATTTTAAGGGAGGAATAAAGGAAATTATTTGAGGAAAAATCCAAGACTTGCAATTTTAAAAGTAAGAGTAAACCTGAAGGGGCAGGAAAGATGATCTTTGCCAAAGGATGGATTGAACCAGCCCATTGGAATTATATGGGGAGAGTCAATTATGACCCATTCTTCATAATTTGGCAGTCAGAGCCAAACCTAAAGTCCTTACACTTTTTTATTTTTCTTTTCAAATGCCTTCATCAAAGACTTTAAGTGAGTTCTTCAACAGGTAGACAAGGAGAGCAGATACTTGTTTTCTCTTTCTGTATGAAAGAACATAGTATAACTGGGATGCAAAAAAATAATTTCAGTGAGTATGTGCCAGAACACACAGACATCTATTTACCCAGTGACCTTTTAGCACCCATCTTTCAGTGCTATATGAATTGTTTGTCAGCATTTTAAAAGTGTCAGAAGGCTATATAACCAGTAATGAAAACTGTAAATGTAGGAATGTGAATTCTGCAAACTTTTGATTGACTTTCTTAGAAGGGAAAAGATGAATAGTTACAAAAGAAAAAAAATCTTGTCATCTGTGGGCTTCTTGCATTTTTAAAATTTTTATTTCATCTAAACTTTTCACTGTTTCCCTGCATACATTTCTACTTCAAAGGACTTAATAGAACTAATGCTCATATGCATTTTTCCATATAGGAACTACAAAAAAAGAATGAGCATATAAACACAGATAAATGTGACTGCTGGTATATATTTAGGTCAGTAAATACTATTCTCTTGAAGAGCATTTTCATATATTTTGTGAACATCAGAGACTACTAAATTGTGTTAATAATAGTTGCCAAATTTTCATTTTCATCATCCTTTTTTTTTGTTTTCTCATGAGTAGTTTCCAAAATAAAATTATTTCAAAATCAAGAGATACAATATAATAAAAGTAAAAATAGAACAAACACAAATCGAATATCTTTAAGATTTAATAAATTTCCTAATATTAACATTTTCTACTTATGATATGGACTTTTTTTTCAAAATATTGGTTTCATTAATGTGGTCCAGAATTGAATGAAAAGAAAGTATAAAAAATACATTTATTTGAAGATATCAAGGAAGAACATCTGCACCATATAGTTACACTGAAGTTCTACTTTCAGTCTACAAACTGTTGTAGTAGGGGAAGTAGTCTAGTGAAATTTTTGCATTCAACTTTGATAGTTTTATTATTTTGTACATACAAATGTTTTGTATATGCCAGTGTTAATTTTTCTTTGGTTGCTCACATTTTAATCCTTTGAAATTACATAAATCTGAGTTTGATGCCGACCAGTTTCTTCAAAGAAGAAACAGCTAAAATGCAAAGGCAGTATCATAGAACCCAGTGAAAGCAGAAATTTATGTAAGCACTATATGCTTTCTAACACACTCTTGGGAGGATTTTTTTATCTGGATGAACACAATAAATATCAGTATGAGCATTTGCTGAGAGACCTCCTCAAATCCCAGAACCCTTTGTCTTCTGCTTTCTACTGTTCTTTCCTGGCCTTTATGGCCAGAATTTATTGACATTTCTGTCTAGACAGGAGGTAGTCACAGAACTACTACAGGGAATAGAGCTCAAACTTGTAAGGCACTCTCAGGGGTAAAAGAAAAAGGAAAACCCAAAACTTTAGTGACTAAAGTAAACCACAAAAACCTACTTAGTCCTCTCAAACCTTTTTCTATAACTGTTACCGAAATTTAAGACACAGAAAGGAGTGGGAAACATCATTATGAGAAACACCAAAAGCACAGCAAACCAATGGATACTTTCTGCCTAATTAACTCATAACTCATAAAATTATGAAACGGTTTGGTTTGGAAAGCACCTTAAAGATCATCTAGTTCCAGCAGCCCCTGTCTCGGACATGTAAGGGACACCTCCCACTAGAACAGGTTGCTCAGAGCTCCATCCAGCCTGGCTTTGAACATTTCCAGGGATGGGGCATCCACAACTTCTCTGGGCAACCTGTTCCAGTACTTCAACGTCCTCTCAGCAAAGAATTTCTTCCTTACATCTGATCTGAACCTAATTTTTTTTTCAGTTTAAAGCAATTCCCTCTTATCTATCCATGACATGCCCTTGTCAGAAGTCCCACTCAGCTTTCCTGTAAGGGCCCTTTCAGTCCTGGAATGCTGTTCCAAGATCTCTCCAGAGCCTTCTCTTCTCCAGGCTGGGCAAACCCATCTCTGGGTGCAGGGTGCAGCACTCCAGGTGGGGTCTCACAAGGGCAGAGTAGATGGGGAGAATCACCTCCCTCAAACAGTTTACAGTATCATGTGAAAGCCTTAAGAAAGTGGAAAATGTGACTCCTCCCCATAAACTTTTTGCTTTCTGAGAGAGAAGCCCAATGACTTCATAATGCATCTTATAAATCAGATGTGCTTAATTTTGTTGGTTTGGGTCAAGTGAGAAATAAAACTTTAAAATCTGCTAGCAGTTGAAATTAAGGTATTTTCTTAAAATGTCACAAGGAAGAAATACAGTACATATTCACAGGATTCTCCCCAGAAAGATTTTGGGTTATTTGCTCTTCATTCTGTTGAACAAAGAGAAAAAACCACAACTAATATTACAGCTCATGTGAATTTAATACCAATACGCAGGGATTTCAAAATCTTTATGCTCAAGTGGCTGTGATATGAATTGGACTAACATGACCATTCCAGGATATTCTTATTTTTAAGATAATGAGAAGAATTTCCTTTATCCAAAAGAAACACTGTAAGTTCAATGGTGCATGTGCCTTGGTTTTGATCTTTACAATCTGGAAGCTGTCATTGGTACTGGCAGCAGGAGCTCAGCCATGGCCCAGACTTACCCCTTTCTGCATTCCATTCTCCCAGAGCAGCAGAAGCCCAAATTCCCCCTGGCATGTCAGCCACTTGATTTGTCAGACAGCAGAGTGGTCTTTTTCTGGACATGAAGGGCAGAATTTTCCTTAAGTCCTGTCGCTAATTTGAGTGCTTCTGGAATGGCAGCTAGAACGTGACAGGGTTTTTGCAAAATTCATGCCAATCACAAAGATTTAGTGAAGGCCAAGCACAGAAGACTCAGTTCCTGCACCTGTAGTTTGTTGTTTAATGTCCTGAAATTAATTGTATCAGATATCTACTACTATAATCAGGTTATTGCAATAAGAAGAAAAGAAATCAAAAGGGCAGATTTCTATTCATTTTTCAGGAAAGTGATTTGCTTTATTCCCCTCTCCACTGCTGGTCATGTTCAGATTTGTGATGCCAGACTATGTCTTCCCCCTCACCTCATATTACTTCACAGGGGAAGGTTTCTACAGCTGGAAACTGTACATTGCAATTTGGTGTATGATTTTCTATCTTGACTCCACCTAATCAACACAAGCACACAGGTTGCCTAAAAGCACTCAGAAATCTGCAAGCTTTTCATGTAATTTATGGCTGTTAGGTGTACTGATGAGTATAAATGTATATTGCTTTGAAACAGTAACTGATATTGGGCATAGTATATGTGTAAGCACAAATTTTCACTGATTTTTGAAAGAAATATGCCATTTCAGTCCAATGAGAAGTCCCAGCTGCCCACTGAACAACAGACTGCTGAAAACAAGGAGTCTGATGGAGAAAGGATTGCCACAGCCATACTTCTATTATTTTATGTCTTCTCTAGCAACCCATTACCAGCCATTATTTGACCTCTTTTCCCTCTGCTCTGGAATAGAAGAGAGGCCTGACAGTGACTGTGATCCCCCAGGTCAAGTGGTCACCCGTGGTGCTGTGGATCACTAGTGAAGCCAACATTCCACTGATTTATAGGAAGATCCTGCTGCTTGTGAGGGGAAAAGAATATAAGGGGGGAAATTAAATTTGAATGGGAAAAAATCACCCATTTGTATGGAGAAGCAACCTGGTCCAGGCTTTTGGGTACCCTGGTCTAGTGGAAGGTGTGGGGAAGCAGTGGTCAAGGTGATAATTTATTTCCTTCTTCTCCTTATCCTTTAATCTGATCTGGTTCAAGGCAGGAAAATAGCAGAAAGAAAGCTCCAGGAATAGGATCTACTGTGAACCTGCCCCTTCTCTGCCTAATTGCCAGAGCTGCCACCCTGCCCTGTCCTGCCCAGGTAAATCTGCTCTTTGTCTTCTGTCTGACTTCCCACAGGACACCATGAAGCTGACACTGAAAAAAAAGTGTTTCTACAAATTGTTATCATTTATTTTGCAACAACAATCAAGTTGCACAAACTTTGCTTATTCAATATTTAAAAAGACAGCAGTAAATACAAACTGTAAATCAGAATCAATGCTTTTGCTGGTCTGCTGGAGTCTTCAGAATTTGATAATCTCAGTGGTCCCCAATGAGCAGAAGACCGAGAAAGATAAAAAATGCATGTTTATATGTAAAAATTTTACCTCATTCAGCCTGTGAATTGAAATGAGGATAAGGAACTTGAGCAAAGGAGGCTTCCTCAGTTACATCATTAAGTGCTAAAACACATAAAGGCCTGACTAGGGAATTAAGTCTCTTCATTATATTCTTCCACATAATTTTAGAAGTTCAAGACTACGAGTAGAAAGAAGTAAAAATACCCAGTAAAATGTCCTTGCATGTTCCAGGATTCTACAAGAGTCTATGTGAAGTTTTTTTTCTGCTTGAGTGATTATGAAAAATCTCTAGTATTGAAGAGTACTTAACACCAAGGTTATTCAACTCACAGACCTCCCCACTTGTGCAAAAACAGTCTGAGACAGGAAAAAATAAAGTTTGATTCATTTTCTGGAAGTAAAATAGAAGTTTCAGGTTTCATTGGACAGATATCTTATGTGAGAGCTGAATCTTGTTTCTTGGTCCTGGCCAGCAAGGCCACTGCAAACACTGACCTTTTCTAAGCTTTTCCAGCTTGGTTTCTGTTAGATCTACAAAAAATACAGACCAGCCAATGGGATGGAACTCACGGGATGCTAGAGGAAGATGAGACAAAAACATCCAGTTTGATGCCTGAGTCTGACACAAGTGACAAGGTATTTGTGCAAAGAAGAACATAAGTTTTTTAGTGCAAGCCTGATTCCACCCAGGAGCACATTAATTAAAGCCTAATTAACATCAGGCTTTAGCTGAATAAGGATTTCACACACATTAGTGTGGGATATCTGTGTAGCAAATTGGTGGTACAGGAACATACCTTCCTGTTCAAACCCCTATATTCTGCATCCTGGTGTCCACATTACAATAGATGTTCACTTCAGTAGCAGCATAGTTATTCCTTAGAAAATAGAGAATCCTTCCCCTAGAAATTCTGCAGTTCCTAGGACCAGCTGCATTAAAAAAAAATTTCATCCCTTCCTCCACAAACTCTCAAGACTTCAAGTACAAGTGCCTGCTGTTTTACTTTGAAAGACTTTTACAGAGAATATTGTTCTACTATTAGTCTGAAGTGTACTCCACCCTTTGATCTTGGCTCACTCAGCCTGACTGCTTATATTCTGCACAAGATGCTAAAGAATTATGGGTCCATTTTGGGCAACAGATGTTACATGTTGGTCTTCTGATGTGAATTATAGGTGCAATACAGATGCTACTTTTGCTTTATGGCTCCTAGAAGTGATTCTCACATCTTGAATCTGAAAACATGCTCTGGCCATATCCTTGTTCTCTGTGAGGACAAGGCACAGATTTGCAGCACCTTTCCTTCCACAAATCTTATTTTTTACATAAAACCAGTGCTCAAAAGGAATGCCATTATGTGCTTTAAGCAGGTACTGATCTGGATGATTATAACAAACTTGACTGCTTAGTAGAAAGGACAGTGCTGTACACATCAAAAAGAAAGCCTACACCTGGGTTAGGTAAATAATTTTTTTTTGTTGTTGCTTTCTGTAGTGCTAATCTTGAGTCTTAAAGTTTAGCAGTCTCAACTCTGTTAACTGAATTTAGCATGTGAGGATGCAGAAGAGAGATGCATGAATCACTGAATGAGAAATTGTAACACGAGGCTGAGAGAAAATCCAGATTTAATAGAACACACTGAATACTTATTTCTATGAAGCTTAGAAATTAGTAATAATTTGTATGAGTGGAAAAGCCCTCTGAAAGAATTTCTCATTGTACACAGACTCTGAAGACCTATTTGTTCTATCAACAAGAACCACTGCTTGACACTTCTTTCAGGAGACAAAAAAAAAGCAAGAAGGCAAATTACAGCACTGCTAGTACCTGCCAGTTGATTGCAGCACTTGTGGAAGTGGCTTTATCCTAATGCCAGCTGAAAAAGCTGGATTGACCTTGTGTGTTCATGTTTAGAAATATCAAAAGACTTGTGTTCAGCTTATGTAAACTACATGAAAGAGACATTTGGAGCATTGTTTAGCAATTTTCTAGTGTAATGAGAGAATATAACTCACTCAGGGAAGGCTGAGAAAAGCACATTGATTTCTACTGAAAGGCAGGCATTATGATGAATGTGAATTTTGCCTTCTTTTATAAGTTACTGCTCCAGTGATGCAGGTTTTCTCAGTGCCACTGGCTCATCTGGAGGTCAAATGCTGTGTGACTCTCAGGCTCACTTGATATTCTGGAGTCTCGAAAGGGATGAGCACTACCAGCACAAACGGGCTGCAGCAAGTGCTCAAGAACATACAGTGCCTTTTGGAACATTAATCTGCCTCTTGTCTCACAGGGAAGGACTCCTTTTTCCCAACTATTTTCCAGTCATTAGGACACAGGAACAAGCCTTTGTGGTGCCTTCTGAGCAAAGCAAAATGAAGAGAACGAGGCTGCAGCACACAAAACACAAAAGCATAGGATGGACGAAGGATCCTTGCGGGCACAGGGTGACAGAGCATAAGATCAGTACTCAGGGGATAAAAGGCACTGATGAAAACACTGCAGAGCCCTGATGTATCACAGATAGCAGGCAGATGTTTGCAGCATTTGCTCTGCTGCCAGACCCTTCTGTCGTTTCTGGGCGATCATCCATTTACTCTGTTGCCTCAGCTACAAGGTTTTTCTTTCCTGCCTGACAGCTGCTGATACCAGTTTTGGCAACAACACTTCTGCTTCAGTTGCTCAGTCTTCCCTGCTTAAAGAGAAACTTGGTTTCTTTACATATAAGTTCAAAATGCCTGTCACTGATTAGTGTCCTCCTTGGACAATTGTTGTACTAGAGTACGACAAGCACTGCACAGACACTGTTTCTCTTAAGGTAGGAAAAAAGTTAAGTTTTATTTACACTTAGTGTTATATAGGGTTTTGGGAATGACGGTGGATTGGATGATGTCACCACCTCTCCAATCACACTGGTCAAGGAAAAAGTCCATCAAACCTTCTCCTCCCAGGAGAAAGGAATGAAAACAAAAAGACAGTTAACAAAACATGTGCTGTGTTTACATAAACCAGTGTGAGAAACTCCATTACAGAAATGAAAACTGCAAATCAGGGCAACGGACAATCTTTTTCCTGTCTACAAATTCCAAATGTGGGACATAGCAAAATTATGAGAAAAGGTAAAGAGAAATAATATTCAAAAATAATCTGAACTGAAAGAATTCTGTTACTTTTTAGAGACTCCTTAAATAATCTCCAGTGGACATTAATACATAATATACTTTAACAGTATCTAGGTATTTTCCTATTTGGAAATGCATTTCCGTTTCTACGTGTATGTAAGAATTTAGTGACAAAAAAAAAAATGCAGTCATAGACTCAAAATCATTCTTACTTTGTAGAATGAAGAAAACTCCACAATCTTTGCAGCACATACTATTAACTGAACATAGACCAATGAGAATGGTAAAGAGAAAGACAGAGTAATCAACAAATAAGCTCAACTTAGTACTGAGACTTTTGCTTCTTTCCTAAAACTGTTGAGTAAAAATAATTAATGCAAAGCAGAAAAGCTCCTATTCTTCCTCTGCCCTCACAGAAGTCACCGTGCTTGTAAAAGCAGCAGCACAACCTTGAAAATTAATTTGCTGAACTTGAACCTGTTAGAACTAGTTTGCACACAGGATTGTGACTAATTCTTGCTGTAAAAATGGCAGTTTCACATAATTCAACAGAAGGAAAAAGCATGAGGAACCTTTTCTGTTAATTTGTCATTTGATGGTAAAGTATATTGCAGTTATGAGAAATGTAATCATATTTCATTGTTCTCTGCAGAAGAACTCTTGATGCTGCCAGAAATACATGTCAATAGTGCAGGATGTGAAAAACACCCTTAAAATGTAATTCATGAAATGCTTGCAGAGCTGAACATGTTGCATATCAATATCCCCTCTGTAACTGGTATCTGTGGATTCCTGTTGATAACAGTGCTAAAATGTGAGAGAGGAATGTCTTATTTTCATCCTAATCTCCTTACTTACCTCAGTCAATGTCAGGAGAAGACCAGACCTGTATTATTTTCTGCTATGGTCTTTGTCATGAAAATGAAGCATCAGGATGTTCATTTCCATTAGAAGAGAGCTAGAAAAGTAGAAGCAGGAACTGAACACTGCAGATAATTTTCATAACTGTACAAGGAAAATTGCTGATATTGTTATGAATGAAAGTTAGAGAAATGTAAGTTAAAAATAAATTTTTTTTCTTTTTTTTTTTGGAAGAGGGTATGTTAAAAATTTTCATAGCTAAGAAAGTATATTATTTCCATGCATAGATTTCACAAGATCCAAAATGATTTAGGAATACAAATTTCTTGATTTGAAACAGCACTTCAGTTTCAAAGGCAAAGGAAAACTTTTAAATATTTGAGCCAGTCTTACTGCATACAGGGAATAATTACTCTTCAATTACTCTTCAATAATTATTCTGCAATCTTCCA
This sequence comes from Dicaeum eximium, assembly GCA_013396995.1. Classification (NCBI taxonomy): domain Eukaryota; kingdom Metazoa; phylum Chordata; class Aves; order Passeriformes; family Dicaeidae; genus Dicaeum; species Dicaeum eximium. Next base: position 179,883 of record VWZP01005513.1, read on the forward strand.
CTCTTAACAATGTGGGAGTGGTTCACACCTGACAGTTCAGATGCTCAGAATTCCCAGAGTGAATCACACAGAGCAAAGGGCTTGTGGTGCTGCATTAATGGTTCTGCTCTGTGATGTGTGCACCATGAACATTTTGATATCTTGTTTATATGACGAGAGCACTAACAGAGTTTGAGCACAAGAAACGGTGGCACAGCATGAATGTTCACTTTACAGCCACAGGGATGAATAGGAGCACAAACTCTGCAAAGTGAGGAACATTTCCAAAAAAAAAAAAAACCAACCCAGATGCAGCAACACTGAGTTCTGTTTTTAAAATGGAATTTTAAGACCACCATCTTCTCTGATGAAGTTACCACCTGGCACTCTGTGGGAGCTGAAACTGCCTTCTTTTTGCTCTGTCCCTCTTCATTCCTCTTACTGTGTCTCAATATCATGCTGCTGCACACAGAGTTGTAATGAAACATCCATTTGACCACTTCTGGAAGAATTCACATGAACGTTTTGTGCTGCCCTGCTTGGAATCCCTGTAGCTCCATTCTTTGATCCCCCTCCACCTTCCTATTCCCCAAGCAGCCAGCCTGATGAACATGATGCAGCAGTCCTAGTCCCATCAATGATCACTGGGAAAATCCTATTGTACAGGGTCCCCCCCCTCCTCTGGTCTCTAGGGAACCCTCCAAAGTCCTCTCCATTCCAATTCCTATGGAAGGGAATATTCTCTTTGAAATTACCTTTGAAATAAAACATGCATTTCCGATGACAAGCGGTAAGTTGCGTGGAAATGGCTCAAAACTCAGTAATTCATAATATTTCCAATGCACTCAGTAAATAGGAATGGTTGTGGTAAAATATTATCACTTCATATTAAAAAAAGTATCCTGAAATCCAGAGAGGTATCTAATGGCAGTATAAAAGAAAAATGATAATTTTTCTTGGCTACTCTTTTAGCAATATAAGTGATTTAACACATTTAGCTGTCTCACTTCAAACATCCTGCTTTTTAGTCTTTTAATAACACACAGTTGGAAGGAACTTTTACTGGATTTGAATATATTAATGTGAGATGTTGGGGGAAATCAGTGATTGTTGGGACAATAATTGCTTATAGGAGAGAGAGAACTAAAAAACCTGTAGCCAGGACCCTGACACATTAAGCAAACACTCCCCTTTCTCTGATGCTGAGGGAAGAAGGTATCTTCAAGAGATATGTCAAATAATTGCAAGTTACTCCATAGTTTGTAGCTATAGATCTAAACCAGGAAACCCTACTGTGCATTCTGTAACCATATTTTACTGTTCAAAGTGAGCTTTGATTTCATAATGCTGGCATGGTCTGCTAACACAGTAATGCAAGTTTTTGTGTTTTAAGAGAAATATTCCTAGAATTTCTCAGGGAAAACACTTCTTACAAAGATGCAGCTTTTCTTTTAAAATTATGTGTATTTTTGCCAAGTATTTCAGTTAAATTGGATGTGATTAAAAATAGAGAAGCCTTCAAAGGCATGTAAGGCTTCAATCCACTTCTCTCCTTTTGCCTGGCACTCCTCCTTCCCAGCTCTTCCAAACACTTCTTATTTGTATAAAGAGAATGTTTATTCTGTTTGGTCTATTAGCAAGATATGTTCCATAAGCAGAGTAAAAAGTGAACTTTTGCCACCAATTGGCACAGTTCACTCCCATTCAGATAGGAAACCACTTTGTGTGATTTACTGCAGCTCACCTCCCCCAGTCTCTTAATTTCTTGGACAAAACCAGGGGAAAAACAAACTCCTTCCACAGCTCTTTAAAGCTGCTCCTTGGAATATTTTATTTTTAACACTAACATTTATTCATCTTTATACCTATTCCATGACTGTTTCCAGAACAGCTCTCCCCACAGCATGGCAGAGCCTTCCTGCTCCCATTTTCCTTCTCTAGCAGTTGAACCTGGAGAAAGCACACTCATTAAACCTTTCCTTTGAAATTCTGTGTATGCAGCCAATTAAAATCAAGTAGCCAATGTAAATAATTGATGTAATCCTTATGTTGAGGAAAAGGAAGTTGCAGGAGGAAGAACTAGAGAGGCCAGCAGGAAAGGTTTATAGATTAGATGTGGTTTAGGCTTCTGTAGTGGAGCGAGGTTTTGATGTAGAGACAAGTGACATCCTTGACAACCCAACGTGGCAGACCTGGCTATTAAAACTTCCTATGCCCTTACAACAGGTGTCAAAGCTGCATTGGTAGTTCCTTTCTACCTTACTTATTCCTCTTTTGGACAAGATGCTGTTTCACGGCATTTTATTTATAAGCAGGTTTTTTCTTTTCATTCTGCACATATGGTTAGGCAGTCCCACAGGACCAAAGAATGTTCTCTTTATAGTGACTAACTGCAGAGCCAAGGAAGTCATCATACATCCTAGGGTGGGTTTACAAGGATATCAAACACATAGTCAGGGTACATAGTTAGAAAGGGAGTTTAGTGAGGCAGGGAATAAAACCACAGGATATTTACCTACACATCCATACAGATCAGAAAGGTGAGGAAAAAAAATTCATATTATTAGGAGTGTTTCAAGGACAAATGGGTGGGGTACTGGTGGGAGTATTGTGTTTAATTAGTGGTGGCAAGAAATTTGTGTTGGAACAGGCACAGAATAAGGTTAAATATATAATCTTCATAAGCTTGTCTGTCAGAAGCTGGCAAATACAAGGACACATAAAGACAAGAATATTCTATTCATGTTGAATTTAAAGAATTCTCACCCCTAATATTTTCTATTAAAGTAACTGTGCATACTCCACTGCCTGGTAGCCTACTTTAGGCAGCCTCTGAAAGATGTGCAATGCCAGGAAGGTTTAAGTCACACTGTAGAGTGCCCTGACTGGCAGTGAAGAAAATTCTGGTGTGACACTTAACAAAAACACATCAAGAACTGGGCTTTCCAAATTGCAGATATCCAGGTGAGGGTTTAGTAGTGACAATAATAAACAACAATAATACATTTTTTTTAGTTTGCAGCTGAGAAGGTACTGCTACAGCTCAATGCTAGATTCCTCAGCAGGTAGGTGATGGCAAATAAATGACAGCTGTATTTGTTGTGGCTTTCATTTTATTTTGAATTATTTATAAATAGCACTAGGAGCAATTTAGGCATTACCACAAGATATGCCCTTTAAATTATTAGTTGTTTTTTTCTCTTGAACTTACTGAGCAGGTAGGAGCTAGATGGAAGATAATGTCAGTGAGGTGCAGAGCACAGTTCTTTTCAGACCTATGACTCCTGTGGTCACTTCAGCAATAATGAAGTTTTGAGTGAGCTTACAGAAAGAAAATTCAGCTAGTGCTTTAATATAACAATGTGCTGCAAAAAGTACAAATACTCTTCAAACAGCACCATCTGTGTATATCACAATGCTGACAGAAAAGTAACCTAAAAATGGAGTGAGATGAAGCAAGACCTATTGTTCAGTTCTTGTCCTCCTGCAGAACACTCTGGTGTTCTGCTGTACCATCCCAGATAACAATAAATGTTAATAACATGTCAATCTCCCATTTGATGTCCCGTTCAAAGGCCACCACATCACCACATCACCATGTTATCTCATTTGTGCTTTTGGTGTTCTTGTGTTACCATGCCTGGAATATGCACAGCCCTGGCCTGCTCAGCCTGGAGCTGACCCTTTTGCTTTGGCAGTCATTTATCTGTTGCCTCTCCTTTGCTCCTCCAAGCTGACACCTCATGTCAGCTAATACCTGACCATCAATGTTGGTTGGGTTTTTGACCTATTCAGTTTCTCAAACTCAGAGGAGATTTATAGTAAATATCTTCAAGGATCTGTGTGCAATATATTCTTTTAAAATTCACATTTCCAAGTACGCATGCAAAACATTTGACAAAGACAGATGTCCTGTCATACTGCCCAAGCATGTCTTGTTCTTACCTTGTCCTCCCCTGCCTGTCTGAAAGCATCTGTTGTCCCATCTCTGCTTTGGCAGAATGTTGAAGAACTTATTTTAACTGTTTGCCCATCACTGCCAATTGGCCTACCTACCAGACAAGGACAAGAGAACTTTCTACATGAATGATAGACTGAGTCTGATACAACAGTTTTTAAAAAAGCAATACCTGAACTGTGAGTGATGGTTGAGAATCTAAAACCATAACCTGCTTGTGAGCAGTGTTCTCTGCTTTTCCATGCAGGGATAAAGGAGAGCTGTATATACTGAGAAATGCTTTTAGCAGGAAAACATCAAGAACACATTTCCTGAATTAGACCTTTCTTTCTGCTGCACAGACTGACACATCAGCTGTGGAGCCAGCCTTCCTCCAAGAGAGCAGAGCCACATTCTGCAGGGAGGTGGTTGAGGAACTGAGATCCCTGACACACAAATGGGCACTTGCAGTTGGTGGGTTGGTTGTGCATGCAGTTGGTGCATATTCTGATCCTGCCTGTGTCAGTTCTGCTCCACAAGGCAGTGGGAGCTTGGAACAGGGCAGGGGTAGCACAGAACCTTTTTATTTGAAGGCAGAGATTATGTTTTTCTCTCTTCTGTTTGCTTGGTCAGTAAGGAAAGGAAGCTGCAACTGATATTTCTCAATAATATCCCCGTGCAGAAGCAACATGTCATATTTTCATACAATTAGAGGCCAGCACTCACTGCCCACAGTCCTTCCACTGCCAAAAAACTTTGGATCCTGAAGAAACTGAGGTAGTTTATTATTCATTTCCAGAGGACTTGGGGAAAGAATTGTAAGAGAGTGAGGAGAACAAAAGGAAGAAAGATTAAGTGCACCATTAAGTATACCCAGGGAACACAATAATACACTTTATAGTCCAAAAAAATTTTACTTACACACTATCATGAACAAAAAAGTTTCAAGTCCAGGAAGCCCAGTTTGTAGCCAGTCCAAATAAAACTTCTGATCACTAATTTGGATAGAGAGGAAAGGAGTGCACAATTACACATCAATTCACTCTACACCAATCCTCAAAACCACATGCTCATTCCCACTGAGAAAACAGACAGTGAATAGGCTGAGGTTGTTGAGCATGTGATGCTTTTTCCACTCTTTCCTTCTCACTTCTCTCCCTCCCACACTGTTCCTTAGTGTCCCTGCCCTGGTTTAACCCCAGCTCACCCCACATGGCTCCTCACTCATTCTCTCCGTGTTGGAGTGCAAGAGAGAATAGGAAGGGTAAAAGTAAAAAAACTCATGGGTTGAGATAAAGACAGTTTAACAGTTAAAGCAAAACCCCTGCTCACAAGGAATTAATGCACCACTTCCCATGGGCAAGCAGGTGTTCAGCCACCTCCAGGACAGCAGGGCTCCATCATGCAGAAAGGTGACTTGAGAAGAAAAATGCCGTGAGTCCAAAAATGCCCCTTTCCCCCTCCTTCCCCCAGCTCTGTATGCTGAGCATGATTCCATATGCTCTGGTATATCCCTGGGATCAGCTGGGGTCAGGTCTTGTGGCTGGTCCCCTCCCAGTTTCTTGTGCACCCCCAGCCTGCTTGACCAAGGCGTGGCTCTGTGTAAGTCCTGCTCAGCTCATCCCTGTGATAACATCACTGTTTTTCACCACAAAGCCAAAACACAGCCCCATACAATCTACTATGAAAAAATTAACTCAGTCCCTTTAAAATCAGCACTGTTGCCCACAGCTGTGTCCCTTAGGGGACTCCCTGTCCCTTTTGGTTCCACGTGTCTCCCTCCAGCCTCTTCCCTTCAGATGACAGGTTTTTCCCCATGTATGCTTGTGCAGGAGCACCATATGCTCCTCAGATTTGCTCCCTCAATTTGAGAGGGGTCTGCTTCAGCCTCTGAGCTGGCTACAACCAGCTGCAACAACGTTGGGGCAGGTGACCTCCTGCCCAGAGCAGCAGGGACGCTCCCAGCTGCATCAGCCCTGAGACTTGTGCCCCTTACAACAGCCCCTTTCACTGCTGGGCTCTGCATGAGAATCAAAGTTCCGCAAAAGATAAAAAAAGGCTCAGGAAGGAATGGGAGAAGTGCTAAATGGGAGAATTTATAGAAGAAAAAAAGGGAAAATCCATGTTTGGAATATGTGGGGATCTTCTGTGACCTTATTTGATGTGTCCTTTGTCATTGTGGGCACATCAGGTGGATGTGTGGAGCTCAGAGCAACCTCATCCAGTGCCAGCTGTCTGTGCCCATGGCAGCAGGGTTGGAGCTGGATGATCTTTAAGGTCCCTTTCAACCCAGGCCATTCTGTGACTACAACATTCCTTTTGCTCCTAGCTGTACTTCCTCCCTGGCAGGGAGGCCTGCAGCCTGTGTGGACACACACCTCTGCTGCCATCCTCTGTGCCCCGTGCTCTCTCTGCCAACCTCAAGCAGGGGTGAGGAGAAAGACTTCTCCCCATCTTTTTTGGCTTTGTCAGCTCACAGTCCTGAGAGAAAAAGAGAGGGGAGGGGAGAAATCAGCTTGCATTCCTCACAGCTCTTGCTTCACATGCCTCTGCACATTACTCCTGAGAGAGAAATGAGCACTCAGAGCACCACTGCTCTCTTACCTTTGCTGGAGGATGTTGGAGTGTAAATGGCACATTCAGAGATGTTGTAGTACCACGAACAGCCCCTGCCAGTGGGTGAAGTGCAGCTTCTGAGTTCCCCTGACTGAAGGTGCCTGTTCCAGCAGCAGGCTGGCTCTCTGAGCAAGGATGGAGCCTGGCTCTGGCCAAGGAGGGCAGGCAGCAGTGCCTGGTGATGTGAGGTAACCAAACTCCACACCATCAGCCTTCCTGCAGTGGGGTCACATTGGAAACATCTTGCTTCAATCAATACTGAGCAGAAAGCCAACTCTTAACCCTGCCTCTGTATTTCCACCCTTTCATCCTAATCACTTTTAATTTATTTTCCAGATTTGCTGGAAGGCAGCGTTTCCTCAGCACAGGCTCTGCATAGATCAATCCCTTTGCAGCCTTTCAGGTTCGATGTACAAGTTTGTGTTTCACAGAAATGTAGAATGGAAAGCATGAAAAGGTGGTCAGGGTAATTTCCGGCGCATGAGATCTTATACAATGTTGTGATAAGCTTTGCAATCACTGCATCATTACACTAATTGTTTGTCACTGTGCACATGTGCATATAATCAGCAGCCTTGAACAGAATACATTACATTACTCTTGTGTCAGACATGGTGTGTCTCAATCCATCAAGAGGAAATGGGTAGAAATGAATGTAGGAAAGTGTTTAAGCCAGAAGCAGAGATCCTAATTATTTCACACCAAGAACTTCACATACTTGCTAAACTGAGTTGTCATGCTGCTACTGATTATAATAATCATCTGCCATTGACAGGTGATTGTTTTGTGATTTTTGTGTCTAATGAAAATTCATTTTAACTAGAAAATGATTTTTGTACTATACTGGATTCACTTAGAGAACTTTTGGAAAGTGTCTTCGCTGCTACTTTTACCTCCTAACACAATCCTTTTTTCTGCTTAATGAACTTAATTGAGAAAATTTAAATAGGTGCATTTGGTTTTTCTGTGACTCACAGTACTGACACATAGAAGATGTCTCTGCAGTAATAACGGAGATGATTAGTGGAAAAAAAAGGAATAATTTGGTTTTATCTACTTTTGTGTTCTTGCAATTAGATAGGAAGTTAATTGAAGCTATGTCCCTTTTTGGAAGCTGTGACACAATCCACCAGTGAGAACCAGGTTATGAAGCTCAGTGATATCTGCCTGACTGAAAGAGCCCTCAAGACTGAGATTAATACAAAACAAAACCAGGCCTTTAAAAATTGCGTTAAGATGGTTAAATGTGTCTCCTAATTTTGTTGTTTAACACAGTGACAGGTGATGGTCTCATCTCACATCTTCTTGCTTTCCAGGCTCAGGAAATGACTGAAGCCTCATCATGAATCAAGAGAAGAGGAAGCCCCAGGGCAAACCTGGGGGAATGACAAATCCTGGTTTCTCTGTCAGAGTGGATGCAGCAAAGAGGAAGAGTCTCCTGATTCATTTGGTCCAAAACTGAATCTTAACTCTTGATCCAAATTTCTGTGCAGCAGTGTGGGGTTCTACTGAAGCAGTGTGGAGTGGAGGGGAGAAAGGGGAGAAAGATGGAGAAATCTCTCTTCCTTAGAGAACTTCCAATAGAGCAGTCTTGTTTTGGGAAATGAACCAAAAGGAGTTACATGCTCCCTTGTTACCTTCTCACATACGCGTACACAAAATCTGGGGCTGCAAGTCTGAGCATTGGACAGAAAAAAAGATGTAAAGAGCTGGTTTGATTATGCTGGAAAATGGATCAATGGTAACTGCAAAAGCCAAACCCACGCTGTGAAAAAGCACACACACTTTTACAAAGATATAATTACCATTGTGTCCTCTGTCATTTTTGAGCACGTCTCATCATAGAGGGGACCACTGATATCTGAGGCCAACAATAGCATGATGTATTTGTTATTGCATGAGGTGGATGCCAGGGGAACAGGCAGCTGAACTTCAACAAGAGAAATAATGTTGATTTACTGATAAAACACTATTCCTAAAGCTGAAGTGTATTCATTTGTTTCTGCAATAAGGTTAATGATGAAGTCATTAGGTTTACTATAATGTAACATTTTATCTATAAATGGCATCATAAACCTGGTATTATATATAAAATTCTTAAGAAAATGCTATGGTTTTAAACTTTTGAAGTAATTTACAGTTCAGCTGTAAGAGTATTACATGCATTATATTAATATATTCCAAATGTAATTTTAAAAGTAATTAATCCTCTTCCTAGTTTGATCTACAGTACATAGGAAAAACCCAGAAAATATGAGGAAAAAAGACTGACAAAAAATCAGGACTAAAAATGATTCCATTTATTATTTTTATGGAACACTGTCCTGGGTTACAATATAATTTATTTTCTGCAGTCTCTAATTTGTCTTCAGATATCTTAAGCCTTTGATAGGTTGCAAATATAGGACATGATATCCACTTTCAGTCAAGTTTAGCAATCTGCAGCTGCTACATATGGAACATCTGTATATATTTCCTTGTAACAGAAAATACTAAGCTCTGTTGAGCCATGCTCTCACTCTAGCATTCATTTGGTAGACTCTCAAAAAACATCTTACCGGGCTGCACATTCTGATCAGCTTTTTGTGAGTACCTTTGCCTGCACAGAAGAAGCCCAAGGGAGTGCCCAGCCTAGGTGGTTTGTCAAAAATGGAAAACCTACTCAAGGCTTACTGAAAAGCTGAGTTATACTGGTACTGTCATCCACCTTTTCAGACAGTCAGTCCTTGAAATTTTAATGCTATTCACCTCTCACACTATTATTTGCTTTGCTTGATAAACTACAAAGCATGCTGGTGGAGAATTATTCTCATGTTGCATTTCTCTCCTTGAGAAGGCAATGGAAAAATACTTAGAAATAAATTGCCAGAACATAAATGCCATTTCTCAGAATTTCACGGCCTGTAGTCTTTGATGCTAACACAGTTAATGTACAATAAGCTTTTTAATGTAAATGTTAAATGTATATGAAATCACTAAAGAAAATGCAAATACCTCAGAAGCTCAGCAATAATTGTGCCTCTCAGCTGGCCATTTTAAAGTATGGATTTCTTTATATTTTTTCCCTCCTGAAAGAGTAAGTGAGAAATTGTCCCAGAAACAACAAGGGAGTGGTGTGATTGTCACATTTTAGGAAAGGTTGCCATCAAGAGGGACCTTGACAGAGTTGGGGGTTCCCAGCATAAATCATGGACCTGTTGGAGCAGGTCCAGAGGAGTGCCACAAAAATGGTCAGAGACCTGGAGCACCTCTCTTACAAATTAAAACTGAGAGAGCTGGGGTTATTCAGCCTGGAGAAGAGATGGGTGGGAGAAAATCTTATTGCAGATTTGCTGCAGTTAAAGGACGATTATAAGAAAGATGGAGAGAGAGTTTTTACCAAAGCCTGTAAAGAGGCAGTGACAGGACAGGGGATAATACTTTTAAACAAAAACAGAGTAGATTTGTATTGGCCATGAAGAAGACTTTTTTTAAGGTGAGAGTGTTCAAACACTGGAACAGGTTGGCCAGAGAAGTTGTGGATGACCCATTCCTGGAAGTTTTTAAGGTCAGGTTGGATGGAGCTTTCAGCAACTCAATCTAGTGAAAGGTGTCCCTGCCCATAGGAGAAGGGTTGGGCTAGATGTTCTTTAAAAGTCTGTTCCAAGCCAAACCCCTCTGGGACTCTATTAAACCTCACTTTTCTGAAGAGAATATTTTACAAATATTTGTGAAAGAATTCCTTGCTATGACCTCTGTAAAGGTATCAGGGAGTCTGCACAAAAACAGCACTTAATTTTTTCAAATTCTCATGTTCCCTACTTAACTTCCTGATGAGTGTTCCCTTTTTTCCTTCCTTTTCCCTTTCCAAAACAGGTTACCACTTAGATGCTAGAGCTGAGTGATTCAGCACAAACTTCAGGGTTCCACTCACAGGGTTCACAGGACCATACAGACATAAAGTTAGGGCTGGGTGAATTTTTTGAGTCAGGTAATGAGATATTGAGGAGGTTGAATTTTAATGTCATTTGGGAGTTGCTGAATAGTTCACCATTTCATTCCACACCTCAGCTTCTTGCAACTTGGCATTTTTAACATAAAGCTGTACAGCTCTCTCTGTGGATATTAGCAATAAAATGAGGATAATATTTTGAGGACATTCAATGAAGTCACTGAAACATATTTTCAAGCTTTGCTTTTTATTATACACAAACTAGTATGTTAAAAAACATTAAGGTTGCAAAGACAAGCACTCTAAAACAAAATTCACCCTGTACTTTCTTCCCTTGTGAGATCTTTTGAGCAGAGTCACTTGTTAGTATCTATCCATCAAAAACCAAGCTCATTTTGGAGGTATCCAAATAAATAATACTAATAATAGATGCTGTAGTGAAGCAATGCCACCACAACGTTTTGGATTTAATGTGGATGACATAAGTAGTTAATTTTCATTTTGCAATTTGAATGCACTTTTTGCAGACTGCAGCTCTCTCTCTTCTTCCTACCTTATACAATAAATATTTTATCCCACAGACCTGATTGTCAAAGCTGGAATGTTTTCCAAGTTATTCAGTTGATTCCCATTTCATTATATCCTAGAGCAGAATTCTTCACTGCTGCTGCTCACGGATCATAAAAGAACCAGAGCACAGCGGGCAATGCCCCATTAATGGACCACTCGAGCATCCCTGTGCACAAATGCTAAATCCCCACCATCCATCACCACTGCACCCTACCCACACTTACATTCAGTTATTTGGAGGAATATATCGAGATGTGAACCAGCTCGACTATGAGGAAATTATTAGTTCTTTTTTTTTTTCCACTTTGGTCAAATTGCACTGATGCGATTTAAAAAATAAAATAATAATAATAATTTAAAAAAAGGAAAAAAAAAAAGAAAAAAATATGAGGAGCACAAACTAAATTTTCAGCCCACTCCAGCTCCTTTTAGATCAGGATGACAAATCTACAACATCAAGGTATCCTTCAGTGTCTGCATACTTCTGTTTGTCAGTCAGCATTTCTTTAAGTAATAGCTTGAAACATGCATGTATTCAGACTTCCTGGAGAAATTAGTAGTTAGGCAAGATTAGTACCAGAGCAGGCAACATGCTTTTGCAGTTCATAAGCTCTACAGCTGTATCTATCTGCACCAATGGATTCTAGGAAAGTATCTCAAGGAAATGTTTTTGGAGATGATATTTTTTATTTATGAGCCATAGTTTCAACTGCTCCTTTCATAAGTCTATTTTCTCTACTTTTTAGCCCAAAATCACATTGCCTGCATCGTTGTGGAGGCCAAATCACTTATTTAGTGAACAGGCAGAGGAAAAAGAGATTGTTTGAAAACATGAAAGACAAGTATCCTGCCCTAACAGTAATATTACAGTAGACATGTAGATAAATTCTGTAGATGTGCTGCCTTAGGTTTTACCTTTTATATTTTTCAGATTTTGTGCTGCTTTAGTGTATAGTTCTGAGCTTCATATTAGGGGATGGTGAGCTCTCTTCACAGAGCAGGGAGACAAAACAATTCCTTCTCTAGCTGGGGACCAAGGAGAAATTATCCAAATTTCAGGCCCAAGAGCAGAAACAATGGTGGAATGAAGAAAGAAAAACAAGAAGGATGGGGCTTCATAACCTAAAGCTGTAACTGGACAATTAACTCCAATATGCAAATGCACCAGAATTTATAAAAATGTGGGACCCTGTGACCAGTCATCCATTTTTTGTGACCATTTTGGGTTCATCTTGGGTGCAGCCCTGGCTGGGATCTTGTGCTGCCCAAGGGGGATCCATTGAGGCCTTTTAATAAATCCCTACTTTATTCTTTGTCTGTCTCTGTTCTAGGTCAGCCTTCACAAGGCATCAGATGGACCAATAGTTTTTTTTTCTAAGTTTTTCCTACATCAGGTGACACAGTCAGAATTAGACAAACTCCTGGTAACCTCTGTAGGCTTCTCCATGGTTTCAGTTAGTTTTTTTCCCATTTATTAATTGATTTGAATTCAGAGCAATTGTTTCCCCAGTTAGTAATCTGGAGGGAACTTGGGATATTAGCATTAGATATTCCAGTGCTTTTAAGCCATTGCTAGAAGTATTTTCCCCCTTTTTTTCTATACCTGTGCATTATTTTTTCCTTACTAAGAAGCACCCTCTCGAATATCAAAATGTTTTATTGCATTGCAAGACAAGAAGATACAGACAATTCCTTTTTTTTTTTTTTTTTGAGAATGATGCTCTAAATGTCATCCACTGATTTATTTTAATCTCTATTTTTAGGTATTGTCTTTTTTCATATTATTGAAAGGTAGTTGAGGAAGGGAAAAAACAATGAAAGCCAGAATCATTGACTTATTTAAATTTGCTAGGTATTGCTTAGTTAAAAGAAAATATCTCAAAAATAATTAAGGAAAATAGCAATCAAAATATCTATTTCTGATAGCTCTGTTATTATACTCCTTCCAGTACTAGAAAATATCTGCCATGTGAAAAACAGCAAATAGAGTATTTTTCCAGTTTTCTACATGCTGCACAACCCGATTCTATTAAATAAATACAGGAAATTGTAGTGGTTTCAGAGTCAAAGGAGCCTCACTATTTTATGTGTAGAGGTCTCAAAAATATTGCTGTGAATAGAGTATTCAAGGAAAATATATTTTTTTGGAACAAATCAGAAAAGTTTTCTTCATATTCTATCATGCCTATTCATAATTTCAAGTTGTTAGCCTTAAATAACACTTCAAATATCACTATCTTCTCCTATATTTCAGCGAGAAAGACAGCTCCAAAAGTGTCCAAGGTTACTGAGACACCTTACCTGACTTCTCTTGGGTCTTAGATTTATGGCAATTTTCACCAAGTTCAATAAAAAAATTGAACAAAGACATGACTCCTCTATTAAGATTAAAGAAAAATCTGCAAGTATATAGTGGTAAAAATGCATTAACAGCTCTCACACTTCATGTTGGTCTAAAATAAATAATAGGATAGCAACAGCAAGGATGGACACAATTCTGTCAACTCAAGTAGCTACTGTTTTAGTAAACTGTAAATAGCAATTTACTGTTAGTAAATCAAAACCTGGAAATGGTGAGAATTATTGAATTATTTGCAAATTTTTTTCACCAGGAAAAGATGAAAGGAAAATTATAATTGAATAATATTTATTATTCTCTCTTTATTAATAGCTATTAAATCAAAATCCTAGAATTCAGATTTTTACAATCTTTTCATATCACAGCTACAAGGAAAGCAGAGCTAAAGTTAAAAAGCAAGAGCTGAAAAGTCTGGAATTCAAGGTCAAAGGGCTTGGCTGCTCCTTGCCACTGATGCCTGACAGAGATGCTGTTTCTGTGCAGCCTGCTTGGGAACAGAGCCTGTGGCTGGACAGGGAGAAAGGTTTTAATCATTTCCTTGCTCTTTTCCTTTAGCCAATGGAGATGAATCCATGCGTGAAGGTCCAGGAGGCAAAGTGGAGGACAGGGAAGAGGAGTGGTTGTAATTTGCAGCTCACATTGACAAACCCAGCACAAAAAGGGGTATAATCCATACTTGCCATAGCTCCCAGATTGCAGTGTAATGCACAGGGTGTTGGAGTTCATTTTACATGTTCCCCAAAAATTTTTTTTCCTTCAGCAGTATTTCTAATCTCAACAAATGAAATAAGTCAGTTAGTTGAATCCAACTGAAATCCTAGCAAGTAGCCTGATTTGATAAGATGTGGGGTAGTTTGGGCCATGCTGGAATTACCATTGACTCAGCAGAGCCAGTGCTTCACTTGCCATTGCTGTAGTTCTGCCTGGTTTGATGCACTCTTTAAGCTGTTCTGCAAAACATCCCATTGCATCCTAGATTTTGTATGGTTTTACTGCCAAAAAAGGAATATGAAAAAATGTGAATAAAAGTACAGAGAAGATTCTAATGCTGGTTTGTTTTTCTCTCATTTGCTTGCCCTCCTGGGCTTAGCTCACATCACAGCTCCCTGTGAGATGCTGCTTGCAGGGGACAGCTGAGTGCTGTGCTGTTCCAATAGGGGGAGAGGTGCTAAACTGTGCTCTCTGAGTCATATATGCAATGCCTCAACCACAAAGGGGAAAAAAACCCCACAGTTTAGAAATGGCAGTGCAGAGAAGCCTGAATTCAAAAATGGAAAGTGTTTTATGCTATACCCAATCTCTTTAGAATCATGTAGAATCTAAAGGCTGCAGGATGAGATTCAGAGCTAATGCTCATTTGGATGTATGAAAAGCAGAGCAACAATGTTCCTCTAGTAAAGCCACACTCAGCTCTACTTTTCAAACATTTTATATTCATCATTATCACTGTCTTTATTTTAGTGCCATCTCTGAAAAATAGATCCTTCACTTTCATACCAGTCCTGTGTACTTGAGTTGCATGGATACCAGATCAATATTAATGCTCTTTCCCTGCCAAACATGAAACCACAGCTTCTGCTGTCACTAGGAGCTGCACATTTAAGTGAACCTGGGACAGAACTGCAGTGCCAGCTCACCATCTGATCACAGCCTTGTGGAGTGGGCTTCAAGGCTTGGTGAGCCAGCTGCCAGGGATAGCCCACAGTAACATAATTCTATTGATAGCATTCTTGTCATCTTGTGTGGTATCTGAGTTCCTGACACATTGTCAGCCCATGCATAGTGTGTCTAGAAGCCATAAAATAAATGTGATGCCACGTGGCAATTAACATCACTGTTGCTGCAAAGCACAGAGCTGGTGGGGAGGCTTGCCTGTGGGGTTTTGTGGGAACACACGATATGGGATGCAAAGAAGTTCAAAGGAGCAGATGGATAAGATTTTGTTTAGTCAGAAAGCACAAACTGAAATTGCTGACAACTAAATCTCCATATTAATGGTGATCTTATTTTTTGACATGGAGATGGTTTGCCTCAAGCTTTTAGATCCAGAGTGACAGCAAGCTGCTGTGAATCCAACAATGCTTTGCTTCAGCCTTTAGTAACTGTTGAATTTTTTTCCTGCAGTGGAAAGCATGATGTCTAGTCCTGTGTCCCCTTGCCAGGTGTCATGAAATAAGCCTTTCTTCTAAGCATTGTGGTGTTAATTTACTCTTCAGGTTCTGAGGAAGGCAGAAGTAGCTGAAGGTCTTTGAAGTGGTGCCTCCAGTTCTGCAGAAGCAGCCCTGCCTGTTCCATCCAGTGAAACTCTCTCACTTGAAGCCCAATTAGAGGACCCTGAAATAGACCTTTCACACTTATTCCTGAAAATATTCAGATTGACAGCTAATAAGCAGTGTCCACCTGCTGATCTGACTGTTCCAAATAGCAGAAGACCAGCTCAGAGAAACCCAATAATGAGGAAGTTCCTTCAGGTGGAGCTCTGTGCAAATCTGCCCTAATAGGGAAGGACATACTCTAAGGGGAAAGTTTAATCCATTCTGGAAAACTCAAAGCTGTGTTCAATACATATGATCCTGTAAGCTTGATCTTGGCTCTCTAGGGCCAAGGTTCTTTGGGTTTTGCAAGGTGTTGTTGAGTCTACATTTTCACAGTAGGCTCAAGTAAACCAGGATATTTTGGTTTTTAAATTAAAATATTATGCTTTTTACTTGGGCAATTGATTGTATTGATTATCACTTTGGCTACATTCATAGCTACTTATTCAGATAGAAATAATGCATCATACTTTTTCAGTGTCCTACCATGACTTAAAATTACAAAATAAAAAACTAGAAGCTGGTGCAGGGCTCTAAGATAGTAACAACGATAAAGGAGTAACTTTTAAAGATCTATTTTCCTCTTAGTTTTTTTTTTTTTAACTGCTGCAGGGAGCCAACCACTTTCTTTCAAACTGCATACTCTGAGGGGCTGCTCACATGAGAGTTTTATGAACAGAGCTTGTGCCAATCAGACACAAGACCCAGGAGATACAACCCTGGCCATTCTGCTCGTTCCCACTGCATGGAATAGCTGTTGCATCTGTTTCTATCTGGGATATTTGGTTTTGGTAACAAGAAAAGAATTGGAACAGGCCACCTGCAGATGAGACTAGAGTTACTGTTGTCTTAGTCTGTTTGCAGCCTGAGGGCAGAGGGCAGGCACAGAATTCTGCTGTGGCAGATTGAATACAAGCATGACTTTAATTAAATGAGACAAAATACCACGTGAACATGAAAACTGTAGTCTATTTATATGCACGAGTCTTTTTTGATATCTTCCTTCATTTATTTGGTAGAATAATGGGAAAGTATTGTTTGTGACTGGATTTTTTTTATCATTTTAAGAAGAAGTTATATGTGTCAGAGCAGTTGCAATCTGATTTTCATGGGTATGGAGAGTCAAGCTCAGACTTAGTCTTTCCCTCTGCCATGCTACTGCTGATCACTGCTGGGCCAGAGAAGAACAAATGATTAGCAAGATATCAGAAGTGGTGATAAATGGAAAATGGCTGATATTAGTTTATTCCTTAATGAGATAAACTTAATTAATGGATGAATGGTCATATTTTTCTTTTTTTTTTTCTATGAAAATACGAAGCATAAAGAACCCAGCTAGCATAGCAAGCAGATGTGCTATCCTGGAGACAATCTGTAAAAAAATATGAAAAATACTGTTTTTTCATATATATTTGTGTGTATATATATATATATATATATAGTGTATATATATATATATATACTGAAAACAAGTATTCTTAAAGCTAAATGAAGACTCAATTTTGCAGATTGCAAATTTGCTGAATCTATCTGAAGCTGAGGAATAGGAGTGAGATAACTCAATTTACAGTAATGCTTAAAACTGGTGTGTGTGGAATCATTAGTTGGGATGGGATTAATCTAGTTGTCTCCCAGTGTTTTCTATTTCCCCTGCCATTTCCTATGCCCATGCATATTTGTATTTTCACATTTTCATGATTTGTTGTTCCTAGGTCTCAATCACCATAGCTCAGACATGTGATCTCCAGGTTAAGGGAGGTGATTTCTGCCCCTACTCTGTTCTTGTGAGGTTCCCACCTGGAGTACTGGCTCCAGCTCTGGTGTCCCCATCAAGAGCAAGGCATGGAAATGTTAGACAAGGTCCAGAGGAAGGCAAAAAGAGTGGTCAGAGGGATGGAACCCCTCTCCTGTGAAGAGAAGCTGAGGGAGCTGGGGTTGTTCATCTTGGACAGAGAAGGCTTGAGGGAGACCCTATAGCAGCCTTTCAATACCTCAAGAGGGTTATAGGAAAGATGGAGAAAGGATTTTTCCAGAGTCTGTGGTGACAGGACAAGGGATTATGCTTTTGAACTGAAAGAGGCTAGATACAGATTGGACATGAGGAAGAAATCTTTAAGGTGAGGGTGCTGAGACACTGGAATGGGTTGCCCAGAGAAGTTGTAGATGGAAGTGTTCAAGGCCAGATTGGAAGGGGCTCTGAAAAACCTTGACCTAGGGATAGATGTCCCTGTCAGGTTGGACTAGATAATCTTTAAAGGACCATTCAGACCCAAACTTCTCTGTGGTTTTATGATTCTATATTTGGGTAATGCTATAGGCACTGAAGCTCAGCATGGTTCATTTCAGAAAATGGAAAGGGATGACAAAAAGCCTCCTTCAGTCTGAATCAGGGTGAAGTAGGTGTCTCAAAAAGATGTTTTGCTCTTTAACCACCCCAATCTACCACCCTACACAATCAAGTGCATTACACCCAAAACATGAAAATAAACAATCAGTGCAATGTACTGCCTTCAGCTGCCATGATTTTCTATATATTAATATGGATATTGAGGACATCAGATGGCAACTAAAGTTGCCAAAAGAAAATAAGACCCTGCCTCCTCTATGAGAAAACAGTCTATGGATAACTCCATCTCTAGTACCTAGCCCTGTGTTTGTGTTATGACTGCATGCAGATGTGCATGATTTCCATGTGATACATGATGCTTGAAATGCTGGAATTCTAAAATTGTGATCATTTCAGCATTGAATCTTTTTTTCCATCTGTAGCTTTTGCTGAAGTGTAATGGAAAGATTTATTTCTTCCTAGTTTGAAAACAAACCAACTGTAAACCCCTAAGAAAGCTGTGAGACAGAAAACAATCCACTCTCTTGTGTAAACTGAGAAAGATGAAAAGTACAACTCATGATTTTCTCCAGTCAATCCACCCCCATGCCGAGGATATACCATGAACAGGGAATGGCATGAACTTAACCTGTTCTCTTTGCAGCTTTTCACTGGTAATTTTGAAGTTTTATTAAGACACTGTAATAATTGTGAAACACTGTGCTATCTCCAGGAGAGGGTTATTATATATATGCATATATAGTATGCTGTATTTTTAACTGAAACTGTAATTTAATTTCTGTGTTCAATGTTACTTTTAGATTCTCTTACATCCTATACAAATATCACTTGATAATATTAGTTTATGCTTTTTTATTTTCCCCCTTTTATTTTTTTTAAACCAAGCCTTTGAATTCTGCAAGTCATCTGAACAGGAAAGGATGACTGCTGCTCTGGGTGTTCCTGCTCCAGTAGTGCATGGCAAGATCAATTTGGGCATTAAGCTTTAGCTTTTACCCTCTTGCAAGCCTGCCAAGCAGTAGGTATTATTATGCCAGGAACTTTCAGCTTCATTAAAACTTCAGTATGTTATCAGAAATTCATGTGTTAGGCAGACACACTGAAGGAATCCATATTCCTTACTTGGAGAAAATACAATTTTCTTTTTCATTTAGTTAGTTGTATACATTCTTCAATAATGATATTTTTAAAATTTTATATAATTTCCTCAAAATATGTAAGCATCCACTTTTAAAAATTGAACAAAGTCAACTCTCTACTGCAATTTGGTCTAAAATTCAACAACATGATATTGATTATAGTTTAATATCAAGCTGTCTTTGTAGGTCAGCATCTTTGATTCACTTTAAATTCAGTAAATAATGTTTAAAATGGAGACACATAATTTTCCCCCAGTTTTCTCCTTGATTTGAATTTGAATAGTTTTCTAGTTGGATAGGATATGGTTTAACACAGAATTAATTATTTTTCTTTTCCCTCCCCAGCAAGTAGACACGTTACATGGTACCTGCTTAAGCTGTTACCTGCTTCTGGAGCAAAATTCACATGACAGGAATGAATCCATTAAGAGCAAAATTGCTGAACAGACTTAGAGCAACCTCCAAGGAAAGGTTAACTTTGGGTTCACCGTGCAAGCTCAAAGGAAAATTGCTGCTGCTAACATTTAAAATAAGGACACTGAACAATTTTACTCTCGCACTTAAATATTTTTTCTGAAAATTGTCTTATTTTGCTTAAAAAGTACAACAACCCTTCATTGTTTTATTTCTGAATGTTCATCATCTATAGACAAAGATTCTTACTGATAAATAGTGGTGAAGTAGAAAGCACACAAAGATATATGGGGGTTTGGCCTGAGGAAATTCTCTGATCCCAAAACAGCATCAATGTTGGTGAAGAGAATTATAGGAGAAAATTCCCTCAGAACTTAAGGCTCTGGTGATATTCATCCCAGGCATTTGAGTGAGAATATATTATGCATTCATGCTGAAGCCTTTTCCCTTCTGACCAAAGCCAGAAATCACTTCTGGAATTCCAAATAGAGAGGTCAGCTCACCTGGCCAAGCTGCTGGGACTGATAATGTCCAGTGCTGAGAACAAAACATTGGACAACGTTGCCAAAACTGTGAACCTTCCCTTGGGATTTTAGCACTGGTTGGGTCAGAACAGCTCCAAGGTAGAATGTGATTTTCATCTTTGGTAAGTTTATCACTCTTCCTCTGTTAGCAACCACTTTATGGACTGACCATGCACCTGCACCCACACAAGCAGCACTGAGAAAGAAGCCACAGTAGGAACAGACATGCCAAACCATCATGGGCTGCTTTGGATGGAGGCTCTGCAGCTCTGTCACATTTTCAGACTGTTTTAGCATAGCCCATATGATGTTTTCCACATGGGAACATGCCCAGAACACAATCATTCTGTACTAAACATGGGTTTATAGGATCTCTACAGGGAGATGTGTAATACATGAGTATTTTAGTTCTGTTCCTTACTCTTCTGAAGTTAATATCCTGACTGCCCATGCTTAGCTTCATGTGATTTGTGCTATTGAGTGGTTTCAGAGTTACATGACATTTAGTTGAATGAAAATAAAGCGAGAGAAACCACTCTGGGAGAGCACCAAATGAGTGCTAACTGCAAGTGGGAAATGAGCCCACAGGACCAAACTGGAGCCAGTCTAAAGGAGGCATGTATGATTCCCACTTGCCTTTGGTCCTCCATGCCAGCAATTTCACCCTATAGATCTACTCCCTTCATCCTTTCAGCAGTTTGTGCACAGAACAGAAAACAAGAATAAGGCTGCAGCCTAATCTCCCTTCATTCTTCACTTTAAAAGCAAGAAATTTCTGAGAAAGCACCAAAAAGTGGTTTATAATTAGCAACTGACATGGAGACCAAAGCAACTTAGACAATAATTCTGGACTGGACTTTTTTTCAGAGACCAAAAAAGCTAATAGCTGTAAAAGTAAATATTTCAATGGATGCCTCCTTTCAGAGATATGCAGTGTCAACACAATGTAATCACGTGCAACTATTGCTTTTTTGTCCAAGGAACAGTATAAATCACAGCAATTTGTGTTTGATTTTTAAAGAACATACTGTAGATTTGGGCATGAATCAAGAAGAATGCATTGGCTGAACTCTTTAGCTCTTATTCATTTGTTTGCATTGATTTTTCCACGATTGTGAGTGTTTTTCTATTCTATAGAGAAAACAATATGGGAGACATCTGGTGGCCATTAATTAACTGAAACTCTCTAATTTATTGTAATAGTTGGTTGATCTACTACTAAGCTTATAAATGAGCAATTGCAATTTTAAAATTCAGGATAATGTATGACAAATCCACCCCTAATTTACTTGCTACTTAGTTTTAATTATTTATGCCCATTCATGGTGTATTGGTCAAGTACAAAGAACTATTGTAACTGTAAATGCATCAGATTTATGCTTCCAAAAACCAAATTCTGAACTTTGGAAACAAATTAGGACCTTGACCAGACAACTCAGAGATATCTCTACTTATCTACTTTCTACATATATTTTTAATTAATATAAAATGCTTTATTTAACCTAAAATTATTTATTTATTTATACTTTTTGTGTTTATATGCATGATTGATAGGAAGAGGCAGCAGCACATAAAGGAATGAGTTGATGTTACATCATTTGAATTACTAAAATAAGCACTTATAATAAATAAAAATGTCAATTTTCTAACTGTTCTCCAGCTTGGTATCTTTGTATCTTTGTGTGTGCATGGGAGTGTGTAATTATATATTTATTCATTCTTTCTTTTGCTCACATATGACAGCATCTCACTTCATTCTTTAATAAGGAAGGTGGGGTGTTAAAATTACTAACTCTTCATGAAAGAACTTTTTCCTCTTCAAAACACAAAAGTACTGTCCTTTTTCTCACTGCATTTCTTGGGAAAACACTGAATAAGAGACACTACCACATTCAGGAAAATTCAGGAAAATCAATGTGTCCATGACAGGCAAAGAAAGAAGTGCAGTTCATTTGGCTTGCTAATCACACTGAAGTTTGAAACCATTCTGAGGTGAACACTTTACAGGAAGTAAGATGTAGTCATAATTTTAATTATCACGTAGATTAGTGACTACTACATTAGCATTTTGAAAGTTTTCTTTACAAGAAAGATTAGACCTAAATATATGTATCTATAACTTTCTAGCTATGGAAATTAGGGCCACAGGTTTGAATTGTGAAATTAAGGCCACAAATTAGCTTTTATAATTTGTTTTCCAAAAAGAAAGATCAGAACTGCAGTAAAAAGAATGTTTCTTCTGTACATGATGATTTTCAGAATAGAAAGGAAAATTTATATGTATGATGCTTCCTGATTTTAAGAGAACTTTTTTGATATAGAATTTTAGGCTAAAAACATTGCTTCTGGGGACCCAAATATGCATTAAAATTCAGCTATTGACCTAAAAAAGAAATTAGCATGATTTTATTTTGTTTAGTATCATCTGTAGACCAGGTAAAATGTTTAATTCCCCAAAGCTAGTAAGATTTAATTTCTGCTAATGTTTTAATTTTTACTGAGGTCTAGTGTGTCAATCTGTTGTGCCTGGTAATTCAATATATTGGTTTCACAAATGTTAATGTATTCGTAATCATGTTTTCTTGTGCCCAGATCTACCAGTCAACCTACCAGTCTATTCCCAATCTAATGTTATCTCAAATAGCATAGTACAAATGCTATTTAAAAAAATGAAACCTACATCAAGCATTTTGCATTGATTTTTACAGAAACTGTCAAAACATGTCATGACGTTATTGATGTCAGCATTTCTCTGAGGCTTTGAGTGTTTAATATTCATATTAAAAAATCCTTCTTCTTTGTGATACTGGAGATGTCTGCCCAGTCACTGCATTCACTTTTGTCTCAATTTTAAATGTTTTTGGACAAAATTTTCTGCTATGTTCTGATTCTGCTCCTTTGAGAAAATGAGGCTCAGGAGAGCTCGTTCTCCTTCTACAATGCCCTGAAAGGAGCCTGTGACGAGGTGGGGATTGGTCTCTTCTGCCAAGTTACAAACAATAGGACAAGAGGAAATACACCAGGGCAGGTTTAGATTGGATATTGGGAAAAATATTTTCATGGACAGGATTGTCAACCATGGACAGGCTGCCCTGGGAAGTGGTTGAGTCACCAGTCTTGGAGGCATTTAAGAGATGTGTGAATGTGACGCTTGGGGACCTGGTTTAGAGGTGAATTTGGCAGTGCTGGGTTAACAACTGAAGATCATAACAGCCTTTCTGCAACTTAAATGATTGTATGACTTGGAAAATAAAAGAATATGAAAAATTGGGCCCTGGATTTTAGCTGAACTCAAAATTATATAAATAACTAAGTGCAGGTGTTCTCTATTTAATTTCTAATTAATCTGTTCTGGTCCAGCTCCCAGTTCAGCATGTGGAAACATGTTGTGTCAGACTCTCTTTTCACCTTGCCAAGGTTATGAATTCTAGAATTCCAGATTATTTGTGCTATTTTTTGAAAACCTCTCATGAAGTGCACAGAGCACTCTCCTGTTCTCAGCTAATCACCCATAGTTCTCAATGCCCATAGCCATAGGGCTTCAGCATTGATTCTCTGTCATAGATTCCAAAATTCCAAAGCATATACCAATAAAAATCCTACAGACTTTATACAGTGTTATTATTATTACTCAGGTTACTGCTTCCAGCACACAGAGTACCTTCAGATGTCCTTGGGGCTATTGAGCACCTTGCTGAACCACGACAGAATGGAACATTTTGTCACAGCATCAGGTTCCACATCAAGGGCCCACTGACACAAGAAGGTGTTGAAGATATTTCTGCACAAGGGAGAGCAAGCTGTCCCACTTGATGGTGAGGTGACACCTCAGCCATGTGCTGTCTCTGGAGAATCATGGAGCTGTGTCTGCACCTCAGTCGTGGATGTTGGCCCAGGGATGGATGGGAAGGTCAGAATATTGGGATCAGCACACCTTGGTCCAACTGTGCAATATTTCTCTTGAAACTACGTAAAAATTTATCTCACTGTCACATTCCCCAAACCTCTGAGGCAGCAAATTCCCTATGGTGCTACTTGCAATTTTCAGTTCTGTTTTTTGATTGCAGGCAACTTGTTCCCTCCCTTCTCTAAATTTTCTCTATGGTTTGCTATATGCAAAGGTATAAATGTATGATAGTGTAACTAAATAGAAAAATATTGGAGGTGGGGAGGCTTGTGGAAGGACAGGACTTTGAGAAAAAAAGTCTGCAAAGATTGATTAGATCGATCATTTTAAAATTTACTTGACTGATCTCTAGGTCCCATTTTGACAGCTCTGGTTAGAAAGTAGGATTTAGATGTTGAATTTATTTACCTAAAGGTCATCAGCTGATGAAATTCCTGGTTCACAGGAAATGAATTTATACCATTTCAAAACTTGGTGAGTACTTCCTCGGATATACTTTTAGATGTGTTATTCATCAAATAGCAGAAATACCAAATTACTGGAAAGTCGGGTATTAATTAATCCAAGAAAGAAAAAATAATTCTCTTTTTGGCATGTCACATAGATACAAATTTCACCAAGGTAAATGTACACTGCTTTACATGGATATCATTCACAGAGGACATCAGACCCCTGCCTGTTGGAGAAAGGGCAAAGTGGTTTACATTGTATTTGGTGACAACTGTGGTTTTGCATGTTGTGGGAACAAAGGAAGTTCCCCATGTGAGAACCTTTGTGTGAAGTTTTCTGCTTCAGAAAACATCATGGACACTGATCAGAATGCAAGGAAAACCAAGCATTAATAAAAATTAAAGCTGGTAAAAATGCAGGGAATTTTAAACCTCTGATATTTTTAAAAGTGCTACATTCATATGTATGATGTTCATTTACTTCATGCCCTTAGGGTTGCTTCATGTCTTCAAGTTTTCACCACAAGTGTTAGAAATTTGCTTTTTTTTAATCATTGTGATTGAAAAATGAGCTTCTTGAGTGAGATGACAATCGTAGCACCTGAAGCTGTAAGAAATTGATGAAAATTAAAACTTCTAATAATTTACCCAGAAAAAATTGCAGAAGTAACACACACCTGAGTAGCATACACTGTGAATTTAAATATACATGCATGCACACCCACATGCAGACACACACACAGACAAATGTATTTATGTGAAAACAAGGATGGATAAATATATGTGTGTATGCATGTGCACACACCCCCCTGGGTAAATAAATCTGAGTGGTACAAGATAGGAACTATTTATAGAAAGCAGCAAGAATGTCTGGAAAAGAGCTTCAGTGATTTGTAAAATACACACTCCAGTTTAGAGGCAGTAATTATTGACAGATGTCCAATATCCTCCCTATCCACCCAGATTGATGGGTATTCATGGGTTTCTGTTAATTGTGTAATTATTAATTGAGAAAAAGGACCAGACCTGTGATAAGGATATATAACCTTTTATAAAGGCATATATAACTGGATCAAGGTGGAAAAAACCCCAGTATTATTTAACTAATATTTTTGTGTTACAATATTTTTTACTTTCTTCTACGAAATCCTAAATATTGGAAGTGTGTGTGGAGGAAGTGTGGGAGAAAATTAAAAAAGTTAAAGGGGCAAAAAGCACTGAGTGGTCAGAAGGCACTTGGTGCTCTTGTGTCCTGACAATAAAGTGAGAATGCTCTCTCTGATTTGGCAGAGGTTTTCCAGTCATCACACTCAAAATAACTATAGCAATATAAGCAGGTTTTAGCATTCACCGTGAGGCTTCACCTGAGTTATTTGCTGATCCTGTCTGAAATACAAGGCACCTGTTTGTTAAAAATTTGGATATGGGCATAATTCAGTGGGCTGAAGCCAAGATCCCTGAGTATTTTTAAGAGAATAGTAGCTGATAAAAATAGCCAGGCACAAGTCCAATAAACAATAACAGGTTTTTTTCTCATTAAATACTGGGCAGCATTCAGCACTATGCTAACTAGAAAGATATTGATCAATTAGAGAGAATTTAGTGAAGAACAACAAATTAATTTATAGGGGAGAATGAGGATTTAGGAGATGGATTAATGGTACTAAATTAAGTCTGTGAAGATTAAGGAAAGCAAGAAACTGTGTTCAGATAAATCTCCCAGATTTGCTCAGGTCCAGTGCCTGAGGTGGTGCTACGTGGGTCATATGAAAGAGGATGTGTCCCTCCTGCCCTGGGACACCCCTGTCACCAAAGGAGAGCGTGAAAGAGGGGAGCAGCCTGAGTCCTACAGTGAGTGTCCAAGCCTTGATGGGTGAGAAAAGTGTGAAGATTGTTAGCTGCATGCAAAGAGGATCATGGGAAGATACAGCTAAGAATAAAATATAGAAATTAAAATTTAGCCTGCCAAAAATCAAACCAAAACCACAAAACACAAAAGTGTGTTCTACTGAGGAATTGCCTCCTGAGATAACCTGGAGGATGATTCACCACTGGTATTTTTAACATTATTCTGTATGAAACTCTAGAAAGTGTGCTTTTGGGACTAAGCCTCCCTTAGCAGAGAAATGGGCTTCATGATCAATGAATCTCTGATTTTAATGTCTGCAATTTTCTGAGAGTATTCTAGTGTTCATAATTCTGCCTTGGAAAGTGCTGCTGGAGAGTGAGAAGAATCTGTGTACTATTCCCATGAAAACAGTGGGATGCAGTGAAAAAAAGCTGGTGAGTAATAATCAGAGCTATTAGCTAATAGACTAATAATATTTTTCTCATTATGTGGGGTGGGGAGGAGGAGGAAGAAGACAGGCAGGCCTCGTGCCAGAATCTGTGAGTCACAATTAAAAGTTAGCTGCAATCTTGCAGAATTTCCCTTTTATGGTGCCTGCCAGTTGTGTCCCCAGCAGGGACACGTGAATGCTGCCTTTCCTTCCACATGGCACTGCATCCCCACTCCAGTGGCACTGAGTCTCCTCTTTCATGGACATGGAGAGAGCAGGCACAATGCCTCATTACTTCAAATCTCAGCTGTTAACCCTTGTGGTTTTTCTTTCTTCCTTATCTTACAGAAGTCTCAGAACTTCCTCCTCTTATGACAGCTCCCTTCCTCCTCATGGGAAGAAAGGGCACACCTAAGGCTATAATTTGTGTTTTGTGTCTTGTCTCTCACTTGCAAAGGCCTCCAGCTTCTGAATGCTCTGCAGGTCCCTTGTGGGCCTGGCTCACAGCTCCTGCATGGATGTTGGTTCTTCAGGGCAAGTGGAATCCATGGCTTGGGCTCTTCCCTTCAGTCCTTTCCTCTCTGCACTCACACACAGCCCAGGAGGAGTCTGCCTCTACAAGGCTTCCCTGCTTAGTTGCTTTCTAAGTCTGATGCAGGCAATTTTTTTTCTCTCTCTCTTCTCAAGCTTCTCTATATGTTTTTAGTTGTTTTCTGTTGTTTGCCATCACATTTTCCATTTTTTGCTGTTCCCCATCCTCTACAAAAGACCACATTTTTCAGCCATGGTGCATACATATGGATGTGTATCCTTCAAAAGAGTAATGTGGGATGTTACAAACATGCTGTCATAGGATGGTGGTTATGGCACTGAGGAGGCAATAAATTATGACCAATTCTTATGATCAGCAGACGACCAGGGAATGATGTGTGCAGTTTGCTGTAACAACTCAAGCTGGCACTGAAATTAGATCTACACCACTGACAGCAGATTACTGGTGCTATTGCTTGTACAACTCCCCATCTCTTTTCCATGTTTTTTGGATTTCTCAATGGTCTAATTTCTAAACCACACTGACAGAACAAAATAAAGAGGAGGAACTTGATTTTTAGTTTTCAAAATGGTAAGTTCTGTAATGTTTATCTTGCGTATTAAACTCTTGAAGTGTTTATCAAGTCCTTGTTATAAACCCTGTGCTGAACAATGATGACCTGAAGCAGGAAAGATTGATGTTTTGTGGAGCAAGTGATGCAGCATTAAAGAGCTCCTGAGGGCCTCCAGGATGAGTCTAGATGCTAATAACAAAACAAAACAAAACAAACAAGGCAAAAAACCTCCACAAAATAAATCAAACAACAACAACCAACACCAACCCAGCAAACACCCAAACAAAAAAAAAAAAAAAAACCACAAAAGAAACATAACAAAAACTGAACACCCTGAACCCCTCCCTAAGTTTGAACAAAACTTTTTCTGTCAGTTTGAGTGGTGGGTGATGCATAGCTAATCATAACTGTGCCAGCAAATCTGCCAGCTCTGTTTTATTGAGGAAGTACTGCCTTGTGCTCATAAAGGTTAAACTGCCTCTCTGCCTTCCTAAAATCTCAGTTCTCTACTGCTGTGCTAGAAGTTAAAATCCAGATCCTGTGTGGTTTAACAGTTTAATAGATATGAATAAATATAGTTTTAATATATTTTTCTTTCTGGAGCTTGGCAACTGAAATAGCCTAAGAGATTTATATTTGACATTCTAACTTTTCTGTAGTATTTTTGTGTTGATTTTCATT
The DNA here is from genome assembly GCA_013396995.1 of Dicaeum eximium. Taxonomy (NCBI): domain Eukaryota; kingdom Metazoa; phylum Chordata; class Aves; order Passeriformes; family Dicaeidae; genus Dicaeum; species Dicaeum eximium. The sequence continues at coordinate 208,436 of VWZP01005513.1, forward strand.
CCAGTTCACTCAGAGCTGCCTCAAAACTTTGTCACAAAAACTCAGTGGGTTCATATATAAACTTGAGGTTGAGGCCCAAGAGATAGAGATAGCAGTAAGAGTTGTATGGTTTAATCTAATTGTCCTGTTATACCAAAGAAATCCAGTGTCCCAATTGAATTTAACCTCTTGTCTATAAAAATAATTCTTTACCTGCCAAGAACTTCAATAGTTGACAATGTCCAAACAATATGGGTTGGTATATAATCTGTTTTGTAGTAGTAAAACTTGTAGGCCATTAAGTGGGAAAGCAAAAGGAGGGATGTTTATATATATATATGTATATGTATGTATACTTTAGCAGCACTTTTCCCATGTAGCCTGTACAACAAAAGTTGGTTTATTTGATTTTTCCTATTTCTTTTGGTATGCATGGGTCTTTAGTTTAGTTAGGGAATATTATTTAGACCATAAATTCAATTTAGACAGTAGAATTGAGTTTATTTCATGCAAATGAGCAGCAAATAACTTTTACTGTGTTTTATATATCTTTCACCAATAACACTAGCATATGGTGTTTTCTTATCAGAAATTAATTATGAAGTCTTTTTTCCAGTCAAAACATAGGAGTTAAAATCATGAATGAGAACTCAGAAAAACTAATCATAGTAAAAAAATTCTTCTAACCTAGGCAAAGTATTAGCAAGATATTCCACCCACAAAGGTCTTGAAGATAAAGAAAAGTTCCGTTTGAGAAGGTTTTATTTTTAAATTAATATTTTTGTTCCTCATGTAATTAATGCAGGCATTGTTCTGGTATATAGGGCATTGTTCTTCGTCAGCTCATAATGTTATCATCTGCCATATAAAAATAAAGACTTTATAGCACAACTTTGTTATAATCAGAAAACGACCTAAATCTTTTGGATGTAGACTCTGCAATGCAATTTTAATCCTAATTTTGATAGTGTCAGTGACACATTTACTTTAGCCTGGTGTACTTAAGAGCTTTGCAGTCATGGAGCAGCAGTGCAAAAGGTTCAATAAATGGGAAAAATAAAGGCACATACTGACAGTAGATGCTTTGAGCTATAGTAAAATTGGAAGACACTAAGATCTCATCAATACTTCTTTTAGCCTTTTGTCTCAATAGTCTTTTGTCCTAATTCATAAACATGATCCCTGCATTCATTTTTTTTAAGCACATAAAATCATCTGGTCTTCCAAAATGGACTGGGAGACTGTATTCTTTTCTTCCTTGTTTTTCCTAACGCAGTTACAGTCATTACTAGGTCTCCCCTGCCAAGTTTCTATTATATTCAACAACTGGACTTGGATTCATTTTCCCCACAAGGCAGTCTGCTGTGCTAATGGCCAAGCAATCAGGTCACCTTTTGAAACTACCAGTTCAGTGTTTGATTGGCAGATATGTATATTAAAAATAATGTTCTCCTTATGGCTTTTATTTTCTGCTGTGCTCTAGTGTCTGTCTTCTCTTGATAGTTTATTAACTGTGTGAGTGTATGAACATGAAAGCAATAGTGATCCCTTGCCCTGCTTGTAATATTCCCCTCTCAGCTCTCTTTTTCAGAGCTGGTTATATGCTGAACCTTAAATGATGCCTTTCCAGCTCTTTTCAGCTGTACAAAGCTGCTCTGTTCCCCTTCCAGCTCAGTTTGGAGCTGTCGTGCCTGCGAGCCAGGGCTCTGTCAGCTCCGTTTGCATCCTCAGCCTCGCACCCTCGCCCACCAGTGACACTTCAGAGAACAAGCAGGCTGGATAATGCCTCTCCTGGCCTCTCCAGTGACAGAGAGGTACATCCCTGACTGGCCCCAGGCTGCGGGAGCACAGAATTTTCTCCACATTGCAACATGCGGTCTGCTGAACAAGAAAAGCCAGGCTTCCTTCTGGAATGGCTCTGCAGGTGGATTCCTGGAGAGGGATATATATACTTAAGTGCCTGGAATAGTGCTGGGATAGACTCTGATACAGATAAAGGCAGAGGGTAACCTATAGAGGAATGTTGGGGGCATGGAGATTATGGTCCTATCATTTCTTCTTAGCTTCATCTATTTGAAAGTAGAGTGAGACACAGCCCAGGTCAGCTTGTTCTGCTCCTGGTTATAGTCAGACACTCCAGTGAAACACTCTCAGGATCATGGGAATCCCATGAGGGATTATTCCTACATGAAAGCAGTCCTAAATATGGAATATGAGCATGAGTTCATTGACTGGGATCAGCACCTTATTTTAATAAGTGTAAGGACAGTGGTTCAGGAAATTGAATGCTTCCCCTTTTTGCCAGTGGGTCCCCAAACGAGCAACCAGCCAAGATTCCTCCTCAGTTAGAAGTGGGATTTTCATTTTTTTAAAGGTTTTGATAGCTGTCTCCTACACTGAAGGTGTAGGAAGCAGAGGTTCTGGGTTCTTCCCTCTCTTTGCAATATGCTGGATTTTCCTTTCCTTGGACATCTGCATGTCTCTTTTGGTTGGCTGCTGGTTGTTGCTACACTTTAGCACTGATATCCTAGGATAGCTTTAGTGCATGTCAGTACACACCCTCAGCAGTTGCCATTTAGTTGTTTACTACATGGCAATCAACTGAAGAACAAATAACATTTAGTTTGGAAGAAAAGGTTAAGAAGGCACTTAAATTTTTTTTTCAGAGTTTTTTTTCAAAATTGTGTATTCTTTAAATGATCTTAAGGTTAGCATCTGAAAAAGGTAATTAGAATCCATTTTTTGGGTAAGATTTTCATTGCAGTTACATAGAGCTGAGACATAGAACCCTCTGCCCTGTGTCTGGTTTGACAAAATAGGATAAAACTCTCAGTTCTATATGCTCATTAAAATGGTTCTCATCCTAATAATACAGATAAAGGGCAGAGAAATGATTGCTTAGCTCTTTCCCCTACACTTGCAAAGAAGATCTAAGGAAGGGTCTTTGTCACGTCAATGAAAAGATCATCCCCCAATTTTCTTTGGAGCTTTAATTTTCTCATTATCAGAATCTTCTTCCTGTTATCAAGGCTTCAGGTTGCAGACCAGCAGCAATTTAAAAGCACCCTTTCACTATGGTACCTACCCACAGAGATGCAGGTATGAGCTTCTCACACTCCTTTTTGTTCTGACTCATCCACTGCATATTGAAAAATGTGTTTCTCTTTATTCAGCTGGAGAATGCATGATTTCCTATCGGTAGCATTCTTAGAAATCAGAATATTTTGTATTAAATATGAGTATCATTTAAGCCAGAAAAAAAAGACCAGTGTTTCAATTTATTTCCATGGCCAAAAAAGTAAAATAAGACATACTAATGAGCAGAAACAGTACAAAAATTACTATATTGAATATTTGACCCATTTATTCCTTCCAACACAGGCAGTTCCTTTCTGCGTGGGACTTTCAGATCTCAGTTTTATCTAACAGAAACATCTCAGTGTACCACAGGCTTAGTCCCTACAAGCAAAATTTGACATTTATAAATGTCTTGAAACCAAAAGGGAATAGCAAACAACTCTTTCAGTATGATTCAAGCTGCAATGTAAATAATGTCCTGCCTAGTTAGAAGAGGGTTTCTCAGAGCTTTTGTGAGGGTACTGGGCCTGGCTGGGAGGGAGTGAACTTTCTTCATTGCAGCCCAGAAGGTGCTGTGCAGGGCTGGTACCACACCAAGGCTTTGGCTGTTCCCCAGCTCTGCTTGCCCAGCCCCCAGGCTCAGTGTCCCACCCTGCCCTGCTCTCCTCATGCACTTCCACTGCATGGAACTTGTCCCAGACTGACAAAGGGATATTCCATACCAGATAAAGTCATGCTTTACAAGTAAAGCTCAGTGAAAAGGGTGAGGAAAAAGGTGTATTCTTCTTCTCTGTTGGATGTCCTGAAGATGAACCATCCAGCAAATGGATAAACATCTTCCTGCCAATGTGAAACATCAAAATAATTCAATTTCTTTTCTTGTGTGTGCAGCTTTTGCTTTCCCTGTTAAACTGTCATTATCTTGATCTACATGTCTTCTCAATTTCCTCCTGTTTTCTTCCCATCACACCAGAGAGCAGAGTGAGTGAGCAGGTGAGTGAACCTTGGTTAGCCATGGCTAGCCCACCACAGCCGGTGTTACTGCCAGAACCAGTTTCAGAAATTTCTGGACATACATGTTCAAGAAACAACTCTCCAGTCTGGTTTTGTTGGTTTGTTTTGTTATTGTTTCTTGTTTGGGTTGTGGTTTTTTTTGTTTTGTTTGTTTGGTTTTTTTTTTTTTTTTTTTTTTTTTTTTTTTTTTTTTTTTTTTTTTTTTTTTTTTTTTTTTTTTTTTTTTTTTTTTTGTTTTTTTGTTTTTTTGTTTTTTCCTAGCATGCATATAGGTTCTATGATTCAGTGATCAATCCTATACCTCCTGTTGGCACTCTGGTCAGTTTTTAGATGCATGTAAGAAGCTCCTGGATAAATGGAATCCAAAAATAATTGAATTCTGGAGCAGTATCTCCATCCATATTTTTAAGGCTCAGTCATATGTTTTGCTGATGAGTAGAAAGTGCCTAAGAACAGCTGCTGGATCACTTTGAGTTTGCTGGAGTGTTTGGTATTTCTGGCTAAAGAGGAGATTAATTATGCTGGAAGTAGCAACAATTTATAATAATAAAAAGGGTAAATTTTAAGTTATGCTTCTGTGATTGTGACTCCTAGGTCCTTCAGAGAGATTGAGATTTGACTTTAGCTCTCCAAATCACTAGCCAAAAGTACATTTAGGATTCTTGGTAACTTACCCTCTTTCAAAAATACACTTCACAAAACTTATGTTCAGACTATTTGCAAAAGTGTCTGGATCCCTTGCAAAGGCAATTTCAGAGAGAGTCAAATTCAGAGAGAGTGTGGGAAATCTTCAGAGAGAGAGTGGGAAATTTCAGAGAGAGTGTGGGAAATCTGAGTGGTTGTGGACATTTGCTACTGAATTAATTTATTAGATACTTGATCCAATACTGTGGTAGCACAAGGCTGGAAAACTTCCTGTGTCTCCCAGCTCCCAAAAGGTTTACCAACACGTGGAAAGATGGACCAGCTATAAGGAAGGCTCAATAAAACCGTGTCTATTGGGGGGTGGGGGGTCAGCAGCCACAGCTCTCTCACCTTCAGCAGAAATAGGAGATGCTAAAAAGTTCTGGAAATGTGTTAGTACACCCCACTTGGCAGCTTCTCAGAAAAAAAAAAAAAGGGGGCTTTGCAGTTTGTCTGCTCTTGGCAAACAGTGATTCCTACAATTTATACTCTTCATACCCTTTCAAACACTCCTGCACCTGCTGTTCTGCCTAATGACACATTTGTGAGTCACACCACCAGCTATTCACCAGAAGTATGAACACTGTGCTGGTGGCTGCAGGGGCAGGGGACAGCAGGACACAATCCCAGCAGCACTGGGGACGTTTTCCTGCCGTGACAGAGGTGTGCACAGCCCCGTGCCAGAGCAGGAGCCTTTTCCTGCTTGTGCAGGCACATCAGGGCACTGCCTTGTACATCCAAGGGCTTGGACATTCTGGGTTTGTATTTCCAGCAGGAACAGAGAGCTAGAGAGGGTTTTCATCCTCATCCTGGAGCCATCAGATTGAATGATAAATGACCAGCTCCAGAACACACAAAGTGTTTGGGACAGAGCACAGAATTATACTCTAATGTCTTCTGAACCCGATTAATGCCTTTCTTAGGGGATTGCCCTTCCTTTAATCACCTGAGACACCTCAGCACTGAGTCAAAATGGAATGAGAAACAAGCAAATGCACCACGAGTGCTTTTTATTTAGTAACAGTGGTGAATAATTAATTGAAGAAATGACAAAAAGGCATCACACTTTTTCTTAAAAATTAATTATAGCTGGTAGATATTTTAAGCTGTTATATTGAGTGCCTAAGACAAGTACATGACCTGCACTTTTGTGAGAGCAAATAAAAAAAGACAAAGTAACAACTCAAGTAAAAGAATTTAAGGGGTCTAAATAAGGAAAAAAGTAGCAAAATAATGCTGTTTTATTAATAATCTTAATTTATATACCCATTAACAGATTTTTAAATTAACTATTCTTAGGACGCAAGCAAAAAACTTTCTGAAATTTTGTGCAAGGACATCAATTTTGATGAAAACCCAAACTGTGGACAATAGTTTGGAAGCCTTCACTTAAATTTTTTGCTTAATTTCTTCCATAATTGGAGGTAACTTGCATCAGAAAAGCCCAAAATTCTGAAATCTGAGTTATGGCTGGTGTTATATGAAGGAATTAAATGTTGAAATGCTGCAAGGGCTGTCTGAAGGGCTGCCTTCAACAGGGCTTTTCCAGAGTTCAGCTGTTGCCTTGGCCTAGACACACTGTAAAAATGGTAGTTTTTCTCTTTAGACCTGAGAACTGAGTCCTTTCATAGATGTCTTCACTCCCTTTAAAGATTTTTTCAATAAAGTTATATTAAATTCATTGCTGACAAATTCATTAACTGAGTTAGGCCATTGGCTCAAGAGAGCACATTAGATCTCTCCTACAGACTTTGGAGAAGAAAATTATTATGTCAAAGGATGAATAAACTGAGGGCTCTCAGTTTATAGGAGACACCCTGGGAAGACAGATACTGAAAACAACAATTATCTTATTAAAATTTAATTATCTTAGGGGACCTATACACTGCATTAGGACAGTGGAGTAACTTCTTTACAGTCCTTAATTATTGTTTTTAACAATTACTGAGAAGATATAGTAAAACTGAGCAGGTTTATATTGCTTAGCTGGAAACAGAAATTGCATTTTTTCTTTGTATATATGTGGGGACTAATTTAACCAAATTCCAGGCTTGAAAGTTTGCTGATGTTCTTACTGAGTACACAGTAGGAATAGCACAGAGAGCCTTAGCAAGAAATCTGTGGAGATTTCATATTTTTGTGTCAGTTCTGTAATCCAGAAGAGCTGCCTGTCCAGGCTGCTCAAGATTAATTGTGCCTGAAAGCAATAGAAAATGGATCTTTAGCTTTGCATATTACTGCTTATCAAATACAAAATACTCAAAAGCTTTTCTCTATCTCCAAAGAGTGAGCCGTTAGTAGTGACTTTTTCCTGATTACATTTAATATTCCTCAGTGCTGGTAAACCTAGAAGCTTCTACCTTATATTGCACATGTAAGTGGCCATACACGCATTCACACATTAATTAATAAAAGGAAATATAATTAAAATATCTAAGATTTGGAAATGCAGAACACCTCCATTGACAGTGTCCCTCCCAGTCCTTATGCAACCCTGTCACCACATGTCTCAATATTACAAAACAATTTTTAAGCAAAGATCAATTAATATTTCCTCTACAGGACTTTAGCGTCAGCTAACAGAGATGCCTCAATAATGAAGTGGAAGAATGGGATTTTTTTTTTATAAATCCCTTTTCCTTGTTAATTTCAGAGCTGACAGATGGACAGTGGCTGAAGCAGGGAACTGTAGGAACAGAAATTTGACTTAGTTTTCCTCAGAAAATTATTTCTATACCTGTCCCTTCTGAGAACTCTGTATGCAATGATTTGGGACTCTTGATATGTTCTTCATCTTTGACTGCCTGATCTGCACCTCTAGGTCTGCTCTGCAAAATGTTCAAAGATTCGGTTGCTAGCAAAGTCCATGAGAACTAATCTATCAATATGTAAGCTCTTCTGTAATGCTAAAATACCATTTTAACAATAGGAAGTATTTCACATTGGATACCCAATATCTGTGGGTTGCCTATATCTCAGCTCTCTATCTCCTAAGTGGAGATAATGCCCTCAAATTTCACATGGTTTTTACAATGATGGATTGTCTGCAAAGCACTCAGATTCTGGGGTGATGAGCATCATAGAAAAGCCCCATAAAAGGAAATTAATAATTTTGTTTTCAGAGCAGGGCTTGAACAGTGTTTTTTTTTTTTTAATTAGACCCAGGGCAACATATTGAACAATGAGGCTAAGAAAAATATTGAACAGCTGCTAATTAAGTCCTTTTGATGCACTAAGTAGGACTATTCTTGAGAGAACTGAATGTGTGATCCTGTAATTAAAAACTGCATTCCATATGAAAAAGGTGGCCAAATTAAGGTCATACTGCTAATCTGGATTCTGTCCATTTCTAATTTTTGGCAGCTTCACAGTCATGATCATATTCTTCTGAGAGAAAATGGTGTGTGACTGTAGTAGAAGCCAAACCAAATCAATGGCATGGTCTTGTCACCCACTTCATGCACAAACAGAATGAGGACCTTAAGTGTTTCTCTTCTCTGAATTAAGTAAAGGACAGCAGCACCAGCAGGATGTTTTCCTCCTGGACCAACACCAAAATGGGATGAGAGACATGTTTCCTTAAACAGCAGGTATGAGTTTTGGGAATCAAAAATTTTATTTTGGACTAAGTAAAAAGGTTGCACAATCTTTCACTTCACCCCCAAACACCTTTTACCTTTTATTCACCTCCTCCCTCCAGTATGTCTTGTCTTTCCTGATTATTTCCTCAGTTTTCTTGCCAAACCTGTCCTGGTTCCCTATTCAGCTCATCTTCTCTCTCTCACATCTGCTGCCAGTCCTACTCTTGTCTTAGGTGAAAAATCCCAGTTCACATAGTTTGAAACAAATTGTGATCAAAGTGATTTATTGATTTGTTAATGACAGGTCAGGAACTCTACATTCAAGATCAAGGTCAATAGCACAGTTCTAGACATACACAAATGTTGATATACACCTGCACATTTCTAAATACCTGAAAGTCAAAACCACACACACACACACACACACGTGTGTTCTCACACACATTGGCACCATCCCTTCCATCAGGAAAAGCTGGTGGCCAGCACATTACTTGGTTACTATTTAATCTGACTGATGATTCTTTTCCTTTTAACAGGATTAGTGTGGGACTAAATGTGCTTTTAGGCAGTTTGGAATGTTGATTTACACACATTCTCACACTCATGTTTTTGTCTGGACAACTGTTGTTATTCAGACTGTGTCAGCAAGGGTGACCTGTGCCAGCAGCTTCTTATCACAACTTCTTTTTGCCTTCTGGGAGCCTTCCCTGAGCCTCCCTGTACCTAGTCTCAGTTTTGTAACATGCCCCTTCCTGCAACCCCACTGATTCCCATCACTTCCACATCATTTTTCCTGACCATGCTTTTCTTCCTTATCCAGGCAGATCCTCTGCTGAAAGCTATGATAAAAGCTGCCTTTGGGAGTGGGAAAATAATCCAATCTGGTGGAAAAAAAATCTTCTCTACATCAGAGAGTGAATGTCCTTCCACCCACATTATAGTGGAGAAGCAGAACAGAGTTAATAAGAGCATTTTTGAAGGTAATTGATAAATTGAAGCAGAATCCAGACCTAGGTGTGGGCTTTGACTGCTGGTGGCACAATGGTATCATAATGATGCCCCAAACTCGATTTAACTGCCTGCAATTGCATCATGTGACTGCAGAAGAATTTCTCCAAAGTCACAGTCATGAAAGAGCCCCCACCCTTGTTTCTGTGTACTGCTTCAGAAGAACAGAAAACAGCAAAAAGTGCCTTCCACCAAGCTCACAGGGAAAAGATGTATGGCCAGTATGACTGTAAGTTCTCTGTCCTGTTTCCAGACCACTCATTTTTGTGGTCACCCATGATAAATAGCAGCAGCTTGACAGCTGGTTTTATTTTTTTTTTCAAGAGACCTTCACTGTGTAGAACTGCTGGAGGAAATAAAGCCATTTCAACAGTTTTTCCAGTCTTTGCATGTGACTTCCAGCAAGAGTCTACAGAATTCAGCAGCATTTTTTGGGCCAGCACCACTCCTGTTTGAAATGGGGTAATCCTAAATCACTGATATAAACAGTGCTAAACCAAAGGAGTCTGCATCAAAATTGTAGAGGAAGAAACTCCATTTTTAAAAAATCTGTTTATTCATTTTGTTTTCAGGAGCTCAAGCAGATAAAAAAAAAAAAAGAATGGTAATCCCCAAAACCTCACCTGTCCCCAAAACACAGTAGAGACATGACCCAGGTTGGCCCTTTGTATAAAGGCCTGGGACCAGTTGGGCAACTTTGGGAGATTTAGTATCTGGCCATCTCCCAGTCACTTTGCAAACTGCCCCTTCCAATTAGTGCCTTCTATTTCTCTCTTCCTTTTTGTTTTTTTATTTCATTTTTTAAAACAAAGGTGTGATACATGAAGCAGTCCATATGGCTCATATAAAAAGTAATTGTACATTACACCATATACCAGAAAATCAAGATACTTATTAAACAGACGAAGGCCGGAAATAATAAAATAGCAACAATTTCATAACTGATCTGCCACTCCCCAGACAGCAAGATATCTTTCTTAAGTCAAAACTTAGAAAGATGAAGCCTTACCTCACAGTAAATACATCTTTGTACTGTCTGTGGATTTTTTCAATTTTTTTTTCCCCAGAGTGATTTCTGTACAAGTGAGATTTAACAGTCTGTGTTTGGAATACATGAGGAACTTTCAGGAGTCCCTCCAGCTCTCACACTCCTTGGAGAAAGAGAGACATTGTGTTAAGAATGACTATTGAAGTCATTGAACTTCACTGTTGTGAAGTTTTATAAGTATATTTTTCATTTTAATGTGGTCGGTACATTAAAAAATGTACACTGGACTAACATTTGACAAGTAAAATCAAGTTACTGGCAGCAAAAGGGCAAATCCAAACACTGTGTATATGGAATAAGTAAGTGGATGACATTTTAAAAGCTGCACCTTCTTAAATCCTTTAGCCAGGTGTCACTGCATACTTGGGGATTAAGATTACTTACATGTTACATGCAGGTTTATTATGCAAATTAAGAATATGAGTTCTGTGATGTCCCAGTTCTCACCGACCTCCTAAAAAGCAGTGTAAAAAACTAGAAATTGCAATCTCAAAAAAAAAAAAAAAAAAAAAAAAAAAAANAAAAAAAGAAAACATGAATGAGATACTGTCATTATATCCTGGAAAAAAATATGATTTTTTTTCCTGTAGACCTCAGATAAGTTGTTTGCAGACAACAAAGGACTGGCTGATGAACAAGCAGCTGAGTTGTGGGTAATAATGCTGAATGGTTTGAAAGATGTTGTTGTGTACTGCCTGACCTACATCTGAACAACTTGCAGCCTGAGAAGGGGGGAGAGGATTCCACTCAGCATGCAATAGTTTCTAAAGCAAAACATATCTGTTACTCTTTGTTCTCGGTGTAAACAACATGTAAGAAAATCTTACACAGGAATCCTGTCTTTCGAGGAAAAGTAGTGACAGTAGGCAAAGAATTTCTTCAAATTATTTTCTATTCTTTATGGTACCAATGACAGTTAGACAAACTTTTAACAGCTGTTAGTCTTTGTGGCTCTGCTTGTTGTTTGCTAATGCTGTCCCAGAGGAAGATAAATTAAAAGGTAGACAGTGTGCAGGAGCAAGCAGGACTCTCATCTACTTCACAGAGTAAGGCTGGGAAAAGTCACTACAAGATATCCTGAGAAAAAGTTTCATATAAAAACAAAAATTACTGTTGGGTTAGCTGCACCACCAAATAAATAAAAATACATAAGGTAAATGATGAAATTTAGAGAGAGTACTAAAACTGTTAACAGGTAGAAATATGTTGCAGAAGACATCTAATAGAGTGAGACTGTATGATTCTGTATGTTTAAATTCACATCAGAACAATTTCAGCTAAGCTGAGATTGCAAAGTGAGGTGGATCTTGTGCTTTCCAAGCATAAATATTGAGTGATGTATGACTGCTAGGGCAGACTCAACACAGAGTTGTGCATGGTTAGAAGATACCACTGCAAAAGCAGGTTTCAAGCAATTCAGTGGAAGAAAAGCATAAACTTCAAAGGTCATTGTGCACACCAGGATTTCAGACTCCTTCTGATGAAAATAATTATACATATCTATACGTAGTAGGATCAGTTCAGTGATTATCACCTGCATTTAGTTCACCAATGTCTAATTTCAAAGATGTTTTTTCTTTAATTGGGAAGGAGATACTGAATCTAGTTGAGTGACCCAGTGTTATGTGACTTGAATGCTGCAGGCCTCAAATTTCACAAAAGAAATATCATGAAATCTCACCCCCATTGCAAGCAAAGGCTCCTTGAGGCTCCATATCAACCACAATCTTTGTTCCCATTACATGGAAGAGACCTGAAGGTTCAGAAATCCTATTAGGAATTGTCCTGTTGGGTGTTGTAAAGCCTACAATTAAAGGTATGGTTTAATCAGTACCTGTTCACAGTCACATATTAAGGAATTTACCTATATAGGTATGCATATACCTACACAGACTGGGGAGAATTATGTTCCTTAATATGACTTCCTAACAGGTAACTTGAGGCATAAAGAAATGCCAGGAAATTAAATTCCTTGTATAAAATTACAACTTTGACTGGAGAATATTTTTCAATTTATCCTTTTTGACAGATAGGAACTGGATCAATCTGTTCATTTCCTTAATTCCAAAGTACACAAAATCCCTGAAACTGGACAGAAATTGCATTGTGTATCAGTGACCATGACTGAACCAGCACAGCTCCCTTCTCTGGTAAGCTCTTTAAAAGACTGAGCAGTTCTGGAAAGGAAAGGAACCTGAAATAATCACTTCTTTTGAATAGAAATAGCTGTGGCTCCTCTGCTTTGGTGTGACCTTCATGCTGTCAGGATGTATTAGGTGCACTGTGAAGTTTACCAGACCAGAACCCTGAGATGCCTAAGCTGTGAATTCCTGACAGACTTAGGCACTGAATCATGCAGCTCAGCCAACTTGGTGGCCTATCTCAGCATGAACAGTAGCAAAATTTTATTTTTTTTTTTAAGTTTTGTGTTGAAAACTTTGGTGCCTTTGCATGCTCAAGAACTCTAACAGAAAAGCAGATTTTTTTTTTTTTTTTTTTTTTTGGTGAATCCCCTCAGAGTTAAGTACATGAATGAAGCCTAAAATTAAATTGAAGTGCCCCAATTCCTTTGTGAGGCTCTGCATAAGGTCTCTGGAATGAAACTTGCCTCTTTCATTAGGAATGTCTGTCAGCATGAAAAGGATTTAAAGGTCGTTGGTTTGCAGAGTGGAATGAGCAGAATCTCAAGGCTGCAAAGCAAGTCTCGCTGAGGAAGCTGAAAGGAAAGGATGAAACATCTTAATTCTCCCTTCAGGGTCCCTGAGCTCCTCCAGTGCTCCTCTGTTTTGGTCTGTGCAGGACTTCTCTGATCCATCTGGTGACCAGAACTTTGCACCATGTGCCTTTTGAGAAGGAACACGCCCCAAAGATTACTGCAATGTACACACCTCACACTTCACTGCAAAGATAAGGAGAACCTGGGGACTTGGATTTTCTGTGGATTATGCAGAACAAAAATTAATGGCAACCTCATTGTTGATAACGAAAAAATATTTTAAGATACATACATTTTGTGGAGATACACATCCCACTGAATGTCAGTGTCAGTGCTTTCTGCAGTTTAGGAAATCATTATCCTTTGAGATGCTTTAAAATGAGAAGGAAGTACATAAGCAATGCCTTGTATAAATAGCAAACTTCATAACTTCAATTCAGATACCTTATTACAAAATGATATCAGCTCTGTGAACACACTAATATAATAAACAAAAAAGTAAGTCCTTAGGAAGAAAGAATACAATTGGGAATATGGAAAAATGAAGCTGAATAAAAGCATGACCAAAAAGGGTTTTGCCCTCTTTATCTTTCAAACATGAATTGGTGGGTCTAAATTCTTCAGCTGTTGTTGTTATAGTACAAATATTAAATAATTTACTTTGATAGATCACACTTTATGATGTTATTATCCAAAATCAGAATTATGCAAATGGGCTATGAATGAACTTTTTCTCAGCAGTTAACGTCAAATAAGGAATAAACGTGAGCATGAGTCACATTCCCTGTTGTACTGAGAGATCAATTAATATGAAGATTACCATTCCAAAGTATACTCCATACAAGGTCTCTTAAGTGAGGTCTATTTTATGTTAAGAAAATCCATTTGTATAAAGTCAGCACTCAAAGAAGTGGCCTTTAAGCCTAGTATTTATGTACTGCTCAGCACAAAAAGAAAAAAAAATTTGCAATGTCTCCCAAATTGTGTCAATTATCCAAAGGGCAATACATCTGTCTTCCTTCTAAAATTACAAATGAGCTACCTTGACATTAGGGTGGCTTCATTGTTGTTTTTATCCACTTTTTTCCTGTCTTTCTGTCAGCCTTCTCTACAAGGAGTTTTGTTGCTTTAGAGAAGGCAGTCAAGAGAGCTGCTGATCCAGAGGGACTTTTACTCTTGCATTGTTTTCACGGGGAAGATGTACCAAAATGGAGTTTGGGTGTGAAGAAGATACATTATTTATTATTACTGTGGAAAGAATTATGAATGCTCTGTTTGATCGCTCCTTCTGGTTTAAAAGCAGTGAAAGAGCTGAATTTTTGTTGAGTTGTCTTAGATTTTGGAATACTTGTTTATATTTTATATTATGCCTGTATAATATACATATTGCCTGTATAGTTTACAATTCATTTCAGTGATCCATTTTTCCACATTCTTGTTTGAAAAGGGACCATCTAACCAGAATTATTGACATGATTATCACAATAGCATCAAAATAACAGTTCCTCATATAATCAAAGGATAGAAAATTCAGAGACATCAATTTGGCCTTACTTGCTGTGTCATCTCAGTGCCTAAAAATGTGTTTGTCTCTACTGGGGCGATGCAAAAATCTGCTATGAAGCAAGTTGGCTTCCTCTAAAGCTAATGAGATACTTTAAAAGTTTCCAAAGATTATTTCACAGCAATGGTAAGAAACAGGCATTTCTGAAATTACAGAGGATTTAGGAGTCTACCTACAGCCTGTAAAAAAGGCTGAGAGTGTGAGAATAGGGAGATGACTTCAAAGGCTGCATCTGTGCCCAGTCATAATCCACTTCTCTTTGCTGTTCAAAACACTTAGACAGGAAGCAGGGGAGATGAAGATCTGCTGATGGCAGATAAGGAATCAGGTCACAGATTTATCTAGGTAGTTTACCCTTCTCCCTGACGAGTCTCCTTCAGAAGTCTCGGTGGGTGTATGGACCCATGAAGAGATAACCTTGGATTCAGAGCTTCAGCAAAAGGGCAGAGCTCAGCACCCTCTCATGCTGATTCTATGTTTTTTCAGTAACTTGCTCAGTGAATTATTACTCTGTTATCCTTTTGAGGCATGAAACTCTCACCAGTCCCTGTGCATTATCCTTGGGAAGCCTTTAGAGCTCAGAGCCATTAGCAGTGCTCAGAGCAAAGACGCCTGACTCCCTCTTTGAATGATCTAGCTGGGGACAGACCCTTAATTTTTGGGCAGCCCAATACCTAAAATCTTTGAATTGTGCCCTTAGGCTTATTCAGGAGTCGTTGAAATTGAGAACAAATATGAGCTCTTAATAAATGAAGCTTAAAATGAGGCTCAAATAATTGTAGGGGATTTTTTTGTTCCTATTGTTTACATCCCTAAAATAACCCTCAGTGAGGTGTGGATTTTTTAAAATGTTTTATCACAGTGCATTGCTTTCAATATTCACCAAGTGTAAGGACTGTCTGCTTCTAAATATAAAAGGATTTTGCAATCAAACATAATAAGATCAGGTCACATATGAAAGACAGGTGTCACCATGCAGGAACAAAAGTACTAATATTTTCAGTGCAAAAGGTCTAAGATCTTTATGAGTTTTGTGAGAAACTGTCTTCCACTGAATAAGGCACCATCAGAAGACAGCAAAGGAAAGAAGCTGGAAGCTCCTGAGGCTAAGAGGGGCAAAAGGCATTGGAATGAGTGATGCCTTTGGAGCAGCTCCTGGTCATAAAATCAAAGCAGGCTCTGCAAGCTGAAGACTGAGGTTGGCCTGGAGACATTAGAAAAGAAGAAAAGGGCTCTTGGCAAATAGCTCTGTTGAGATTAAATAACAAATAAGGGTTGTAGGATGGGGTTGGGATTTTCTCTTCTAGTATAAATTCTTGGATTTCAAGCAGAGGAGGAGGCGGAAATTCCATGTGCTAATCACAGCTTAGGATAGGAAGGACAGCGTACAGCATCAGCTCTTATTGCAACATTGAGGGGGAGGGAGAGTTTGGCATGTAAACCTCAAGGACATTTAAGCCAAATCTGCTAAAAGCTGAAAGCAGAGGGCTCCAGCAATCCCTAAAATTTAGCTAAAATTATAAAAAAAGAAGAAAATCTGAAAGGGACTTGCGGCTGTTAGCCTGTCTGTTCTTTTGACCGTGGCTGCTTCCTCCCTAACTTCATTTGTATGACAGTCATTCAGCAAAGAGTGTCAACTGGTGCTCAGGTTCACACATAAAATTTGGATTATTCATCCCCTTGAGCCTCTCACTGAATCATGGGTAACACCAATTGTTATACTCACAGCAAAGCTAATGAAGTTAGTTTAGGGCTAATGAAACTGCACAGCTGTAATAAGGAGCAGAAAAGCATATGGCTGGATAGTTCAGCCCCTATCCCCTGTATCAATCCTTACTAATTCTTCCTGATAAAGGTGGAGGCAGCAGTGTCTGACAGATCACACATTTAATAACTCTGTAATGCCCATTTTGAGCACGGGCGTGGAAGAGCCACCCTGCTTTCCCTGTCACAGCCTGCAGGACGCTGTTAGTGACCTGCAGCCCCTCACCATTGCCAAGGATCAGTTCAGTGAGCTGAGCTCATGCTGTTCCTGGGGCTGTGCCCACTGACACCATCTCTGAGGTCAGGGACTGCTGTGGCCACTTCCTCCCTCATCAGTTCCCTGACTCATCAGTCTGTGAACTTTCCTCTTTTGTTTGGCTTTTTGTTGTTGTTTGTTTGTTTGTTTTTTGTTTTCTGCTCATTGCTCAGTGCCTTTCAGAGTTAAAACCTGCAAAAGGAATGCTATTATGAGATGCTATTTTCAGTGTGCATGTGGCTGCAGGGTTCCTGGATTAACAGTTTCTGAAGCCTGAACAATTCCTGCACAAAGCAGTCCAAGTAATGCAGTCTAAAAATTCTTTTGTCAAGCCCAAGACCTCACAGCTGAAGTAAAGGATATCTTTTTTTAAAACCACACATTTAATAAAACCAATGGTATATTTTTTCCTTGTTCTTTGTCAATGATTCCAATGGTTAATGGTCTGCTGTTAAAGGTTATACCTTCATTTCAGCCTGAATTTCTCCAGCCTTAACTGCCAGTCAGAAACTCTCATTGTGTTTTGTTTGGTTTTTTTTTTTTAAGTAAATGCTGGTTTTCTTTTGTCAAGTCTGCATGTAGATTGTTTCAAAATCACATACCCTCCTTCACCGTAGGAAACAGTTTCATTCCAAAATATATTTCTGCAATAATCTTTTTGAATCATTTCTAAGGCTGCTAAATTTGCAGTATTCTCTTTGAAGCACGTCAGAGCTGACACAGCTCACCAGTGGTGGCCTCCTCAGCCCTGTCTGTGGACACTGTACCTGCTCCCACCTTCCTGATAACATTCCTGTTTCACATTCAAGGGGTGCCAGAGTCCTGCTTGGCACAGCTTTGAGCTACAAAAAACCCACCACTCCCAGGACCTTTCCAGAATCACTGCTTTTCAGGGTAAAGTCCCACATCCTTTAGCTCTGTTCTGTGTAAATAATGCACGTAGCTTAACTCCAGGCAAGTTTAGTAAGGAGAAATATCTCTTTTGAGATCAGCATATATAGTCAGGGAAAAAAAAAAAAAAAAGAGAGAAGCCTTGGGCACGTGAGCTCTCTTCATTTCTGTGTGGAAACTGATGAAAATCAGACAGATATGGGCCTGAATATTGAAAAGCCCAGACACTAAGGCACTCACATATCTCAAAACAGGAAGGGATGCATCTCTCATGTCCCTGGTGACATATCTAATTATTGGGGGGATATTGTCTATTCTGTGGCAGCTTTTCTCTCTCATTTCCAGCTTGCTCTTTTTTTTTTACATTCTCTTACTAAGAGCTGTCCTTCAGCTAAAGAAGGCTTTGTGCATGATATTTGTGGTTGGAGTGCTTTTCCAGTTAAATCCATTGATCCAATATAAAAACGGTGCCTCTTCTTACAAACCTTGCCTCCATTTTATACAATTAAGCCACAACAGCTGCAATAACATTACTGCTTTTAGCTGTATCAAATGCTTGTGTATTTGGAGTCAATTTACCAAATAATCTGAATAGACATCTTTGGAACAGCTTTGTCATCTGCAAGCTTTATCCAGAATTCTTTAAGGATTTCTTCAGAATTTTATTTAATAGTATCTTACTGTTATTAAATATTTCAACATCCCTCTAATTATTTGTTTCTTATTTCGTCAAGTAGAAAATGAAGATTGAGACCAGATAATCTTTTTCCAAATCTCAAGTAATTTATGATTTATGCACAGGTTATTTTAATTTCCCTGACAGAAGTTAATAAAAAATGAATCTTGTGAAAGAAATTGCTTTGGTTTTGAGGCTCCCTAATGTGTATTATGACATGTTGGAGAGAAAAAGTCTTGTTTAAATGTCTTTCCTCTTGTCTCTTTCACCAATCTGAAACTATTCCTCTTCCTACAGGCAAACAGAGGAATTTTCTCTCCTCCTTCTTGAACTTACCACCTCTAATTTCAGAGTTCCTAGTCCTTCAGCAGCTTAGCTAATAGCTTGGGGCATCACATAATTCAATATTCTTCCAGCATTTGATGAAGTGAGGTACCTGATGAGTCCTGTGACTCTGAGCTGACCTGCCTTGATGGACCAGGCATGTTGGCCTTACAGAACAAGTTTTATTTCAGTGTTTCTCATGGATTTCACTCAGTCTCATGGGCAAGTCAATCTTTCCATCTCAGTGTAAGGTTTAGCTGAACTTCTGCCAGCTGCTCAAAACAAATTAAACATTATGAGCAGATATTGTGAGGGACAGAGAAAAAACCCCTAATTTTAGTGACCATCAGAAGGCATCATCAAAGTTCAATAGCAACCAGGCCTGTCCCTTACTTATTTCTATACTGAAATTACTGAGGAAAGCTCCAGTCAAATAATGCTTATATGAAGATGAATTCACAATTAAGAAACCAACTTTGGCTTTTCTTCCAGTGATGTCATGCAAAGTATTTGTGACAGCAGTGCTTTCTCTACTCTTCCTTTGATCAAATCATGCATTGTCTCATGCAAAGATTTAACTGCATCTTATTACAACCAACCTACTCATCAGTCAAGAACAAACAGAAAATTCAGATTATTAATATCTCCAATTCACACTTTGCATAGTTTTAACCTTTATTTAAGAGGAAGTTGTTTGGATTTTATATGACTCTTTTCTCATGATACAAAAACATTTAAATGCTGGTGTAATTCTATTTAGGAACTCACTTAAAACATAGTTATATTGCTGATAACAAAACAGGAACAATTCTGACCTAAACAGAAAATAATTGAGTGTGATGGTTAAAATATGCACACTTTGTAATAATAAGCCAGTCTGGTCAAGTCCTTTTATTTAAGGGCATAGTGTGCCAATGCCAAGGCTATTAGTGTAAGTGGCCAGTAATGCTGCTATCATTTAGTAGTGTCTGTATTACCACAGAAAGGGACTAAAAGCATAAATTATAAAAGTTATATCACCAGGAAAAAACAGACAAGCAAACAAGCTGAAGGAGCAAAGCACCATCACTTCATTTGGATCCCATATTCTGAAAACACTCTGTGCCTCAGGCACAGGCTCTAATGGAAGTTTTAGGTGTTTCCAGCTTTGAAGTTCTATGTCCAATAAGGAAAAGGAATAAGAGAAAGGCAGAAACCCCTAAAAAAGAAAATATAACTTTTAAGGACATATTCTCAAAGACTAATTGCATGTTCACTTTGAAAAAAAGAAAAAAAATTAGTGATTTCAGCTTTGAGAAAGACCAGGAGAAGATTATGAGATGGGAGGAAATAAAATCAAAAGAAACTAACTCACTGTCAGAGCAGAGAACACCTGATCAGAGAGGCTGATCAAAAGAGAATTTGTGAAGAACATAAGAGAGGGAAAAGAAAAAGCCAAAAAGGAAATATAGAGGCAAAAGCAAACACTTTTAGTAAAAGTGTTCCTTTTTTTTTTAAGGTGCTTTCTAAAGAGATTGCTGAGATCACCTTTATGCATTTTCAAGTTAAAAAAATAACAACCAAAGCTACTCTTCTGGATAACCAGCCCTCTGTTTGATTTAAATACACATTACATTTCTTTAATAAAACAGAATTAAATAATTTACAGTCAGTTTTCTCAGTAGTGCTGATCTACTTCAAGAAGTAGCTATGGAGTCTATGAAATAACAGCAGCTTTTCACTGGTTTAGAAGTTTAGCTCTATTTTACTGTACATTCTCTGTGTGCTCTAAAAGAACAAGACTAAGTCTATGTATATAAAGAAAGTTAAAAGGTCTCATTTTGAGGAGTGTGAGCCTTCAGCTTGAGACAGAGGAATAAAAAATAATCTGTTTTTGAGGACTCAGTAAATTCTACAAAGAAGAGGTCAAGATACTGCAAACTGTAAAGACAACCTTGATTCTTGTTCCCAAGGCCTGGAACCAAGCAGTGCTTGTAAAGATAGGGGTGAAGAAAGCAATGAAAGGATGGGTCATAAATGAAATAGTGGATGTTCTTGTGTCATCCTTGCCCAGAGATGGCCAACAAAGGTGAGGTAAAGAAAAAGAACAAATGAAAAGGTTTGCATTTGGATGGATGGCTGCTTCAGGATCAAGCTGAGGAAGGTGACTACTTTTTCTCATGAGAATTTTCTCATTGCTTATGTACCTACCTCTATCCTGGTAACTCAATAACCAGTCAAATATTATGCAAAGCAGTACCTTTAACAATCCATCAGGAGAAAAAAAATGAACATTTCAACACTGAAATCCTGACTCTGCATTACTATAATCTATTTGAGTTTTCCTGTTGACCTCAGTGAGCATTAGCAGGCAGTTTTATATTTCAGCAGCAGTTCAGTTTCCATATAATCAAGACTGCAATGATCAAGTGCTTCTCTTTCCCCTAAAAATCTGTCATAAATAATGACTACATCACAAGCATTTAGTATAATGGCATTAAAGTCATCACATTTCAAAACATTGTTGCAGATTGATATTTCTTGCCTTAACATCAAGTGTTTTGGCTTTACTTCACCATTTTTTCCATAAGGTAAGAATGCTTTGGTCTTGGAATTTTTGATAAAGCAGATTGCTATGCTGTGAAAATGTCCATGTCATTAGAATGAATTACTTTGTGATAGGGTCAAATGTGGCTTTTAAAAGACAGAGTGGGATTTCCTTTGTATAGTTCAAATCTGAGGCCACAGAACTTGTATATTTGATCTGCCAGCAAATGGGTCCTTCATGAAATCCTGTATTAACACTAAATGCATTGTGGAGATGAATTCATTCAAAAGCAAACTTCCCTCCACATGTTGATGTAAAGCAAAGAAAACAGTAAAAAATCCCTTGGAGAGGTTATTTAGTTACCAAGGTATAGATGCATAAGCATCACTAGGACTTTATAAAGAAGATACAGATTTTCACTGTCAAAGGTGAACCTGTCTGAGCATTGCCATGGAGGATGACTGTGCATGTTGTACCTGCAGCTGACTGGGGCTGACAGGACACAGCTTTATAGAGCCTCCACGATGTTCCACCTCACACTGAGAGACAACTCCCTTTGAATAAATTCTAATACCAATCCCAAATCTCTGCTGCACCTCTACACATGGAGAGCTTAGAATAGACTCAGTGGGGTCTGGAAATAACATTATTTTTTGTTGTTGTTGTTTTTGTCTAACCTTTCACAACTATCTCCCTTGTGTGACTGGGCTGTGCCCCTGAAAGTCTTCAACTTGTGACAGATTGTGAACACCAAAGGGGTTTGGAAACACTTTCTTCCTTCTTTAATCCCTTGGATATGGGGTAACTCCCCTGTCCTCCTTGGAACAGCCTCTCCAGTAATCATGCAGATGCTGCAGCATCCCTGGGAGAAGAGGGAGGAGGAGCAGAGTGGTGAAAAGGGGTTGGGAGCCTTCTCTCCAGCTGCACCCTGACTCTGTGGATGAGAAAAGCAGCTCTGGCAGAAGCACAGGAGAGCTGTTCAGAAGAGAAATGGACCAGAAATTATTGTGCAGGCTCTGACAGGAAAGGACACAAAGCAAGTGTTGGAGTGTTGGCTACATCACAGTGTGAGTGTGTGATAATTTTGATGTTGTTTGGTATTACATACATTTGGGTTGTCATAAAGTCACAGAAACTGTCTGTCACTTATCATCACTGTCAATGACTGCACGTGCCCTGCCAGGTGAGGAAATTTTCCATAAAAGTTTACTTCTGATTCTGACAGGAAATGTAGCCATGGAGAAGGGCATGTGGATGTCTAGAATGATTTGTGTTACCTGCACCCCCTTCCATGCCTATGTCCCAGCCACCTCTGAGAAAATGAGCAGAGGTAAAACTGTGGCTGTGGTGGTTGTTCTGATGGGATGGTTTTGCCTTAAAAACTGAAAAAGGCTGTTGACAAAAGGTTAGGTGAAAAAAAAAAAAAACTAAATAATTTTGACATGTTAATATATGTCTTTAAATTCTAACTCAAATATTAACAAAACACCTGCTTGGATAATTCCTCTTCTGGTTCAGATTTTTCTTTATTTCCATGTGAAATTACTACAGCTACAGAATACCTTAATTTACACTACCATGTTTTCATGGTTGTAATAAAATTTGTGCAAAGGAATCCCAGAATGATTATGTTCCATACTGTTATGGAATCCATTCCATGGTCATATTCTGTCCTTGCCATTGGTTTTCTCTGCAGAGCAGTGACCCTGAGGACCCAGAGGCAGTGAGTGGGAGGACATAGTGCCATTCTGAGAACTTTGTATTGTGTTTTATGACACAAAATCTTCAGGGTAGGCCTTAGTTTCTCCAGAACCTCACCCAGCAACAAAGGAACTGCTCATTGAAAGCACAGAATTCCTATTAGTAGCCCAAAGAAACTTCACCAGTTTTTCTCACAAAGAAAAAAGTATTACAACTTGTGGATATTTTCACTCTCTGGTATCAGAGAGAAACAGATATTCTCCCAGCTCATCCTGGGGAAGCTCAGAGAAAGAATTAAAATAATTATTATCTCATCTTCTGCATCTGCTGTTTATAGAAAGGTGTTTTCAAGTAGGTGGTGCTCCTTTGACCAGTGGTCTGAGAAGTGCTGCTAAAAACCAACCAGGTCTTAGCTCCACAATGCTGTCTATAAGAAGTGTGATTTTCTATTAATAAAAGCTCCTTTGCCTTCTGAAATCATGGAGTCAGCTTGTCACCTTTCCTGTCCCCTGTATCATGGGGACAATCGTTGACAACTCTTGGTACTACCATATCATCTTGGTACCAGGTTTATGTAAGATTCACTCTTGAATCACTGCTTCAGACTTACATTGTCATAAATCAGGGAAGAACTTAGTCCTATATCTTTATTCCATAGATCTCAGGGAGTTTGAGCCAACTGAAAGTTCTGGGTTTCTTTCCTTTTGTCTTGCAGAGCTCTCCTTTCATGCATTGCAAGGTTCATCAGGGGGCAAAATCCTTCTCTTCTTGCTCATGCTACATGCTGAAAATTCCTTTTTTGATCTTTCCAGCTCATCAAATCTGCAGTTCATTTCAACTTTAGGTTGAAATACCTCCATTTTCACCCTTGTGCTGTTACAATTTCCTTGAATTTTGAGAAAGTACTTCACTTCAGGGAAAGTTTTAGACTCCATCTGAAAGAGATACAAATCCAAAGTTCAAATCACATCCCTTGTGGATGGACATGCTTTAGAAATTTCAGATTCAAGTCTGAATTCCTGGCATCATCAAGAACTTACACAAGTTAAACCCAAAATCTGTTGTCTTTTTAATCTGTGTTTGTGTCTGGAGTTGTTACTCAGTAAAAGACCTGAAGCTCAACTATTGCTCCTCTCCTTACAGAGAATATCAGCCCGTGGTCTTGTTTCTGGAAAAAAAAAAAAAATAAAGGTTTTAAGAGGCACATGACCTACTCTTCACCCTGTCAAGGCACTTTATATGTGGAAGAGTTTAGGGATCGTGCAGAAAAGGTTACCAGCCCTCCTAACTCTAAGACTTGAGATGTATTAGGTAATTGAAAACAAACTCTGAATAAACCTTTGAATGTTTATCTGTTTACTCAAATTGAATCTGAATGTTGAGCCTTCTGAAGTTCACTTGTCCCTGTTTATTTGAAAAATGGATTAGGATAAATTACTGAGCCATCACTAAGGGACAAGGGTTCAGTGTGAGGCAAGCCAGCAAACCTCCACTGGAAATTCAGTATAAATTGCTGACCTCTAAAATTGTCACTTTAATACCAGCTGACAATTTCGCTTTTATCAGAAGATCTGCTTTTGTGCTCTCTCTCTTTGCTGCCAGTCGTAAAACTTTCTGATACTTGTGTATTTCCAGCAAGATTTACCAGATTTACTGTATCCCCAGCAAGAGGCAGAATTTGCAGGACACCTGGCTGGCAAATTTCCCTTTGGCTGTCAGCAGGGATCTCTCCCTGTCTGGCTGAGTCAGTAGGGAAAGAAATGTTTGATTTGGTGGAACTGTGAGGGAGAAGTTGTAGTGTTTTTCAAGGGAAGGGAAGGGAAGTTTCAGGGAAGGGAAGTTTCAGGGAAATTTCAGGGAAGGGAAGTTTCAGGGAAGAGAAGTTTCAGGGAAGGGAAGGGAAGTTTCAGGGAAGTTTCAGGGAAATTTCAGGGAAATTTCAGGGAAGGGAAGTTTCAGGGAAGTTTGAGGGGAGGGGAGGNAGGGAAGGGAAGGGAAGGGAAGGGAAGGGAAGGGAAGGGAAGGGAAGGGAAGGGAAGGGAAGGGAAGGGAAGGGAAGGGAAGGTGCAAACTCTCTAGAGTGCTCACAGGTTCTGTGGCAGGAAATTCAGCAGTTCAGACTGGAGAAGCAAATTCAATATAAGTAATCAACTGTGATGTCTCCCTGATTATCTCTGGACTAATTAGGGAGTGTTTTTTACAGCTAATCAGAGATATCTGGAAAGAAGTAATTTGCATAACTTCAAGTCAAATTCTGTCATGAGGACAGCTGAGCTGATGTAAACTGGCATTTACTGTAAAATTAGTGTGTATTGCATTCAGAAAGGAAGCAAAGGAGCAATGGGAACCTGCAGACTGGAAAGCAGGGAGAGCAGCAGTGACGGAGCTGTGCTACGTGAGGCGTGTCAGTGCTCCAAGCACAAGGAATGTAAATATTCAAAGGCCAAAACATTTTCAGGAGGGGACTCATTTGAGAAATGGTAAATACCATGGATTCTGCTGTCTGTCTAGCTGTCACTCTGTAACTGCATTTTGTCATGGTTGGTAGTTTAGTATTCCAGGGGAATCAAATCCCTGTTTTCTCATTTACAGGGACTGTTTCTTACTTAAAGTAAATACAGTCTAAAATTAGCTCCTAATCTAGTATTAGAGCAAGTCTGGAAAAGACAACCATACAGGCTTTTGTTTTCTCCTTCAAAAACATGGAACACACTGGAATTCCTGTTTACCTATTTCTTCAAGTCTGATTTTGAAGCATATTTGTACCTCTGGGGATGTAAGGGAGGTTTTGGCTGCCTCACTTCAGGCTGCCAGACTTTTCTGCCTGCCTCAAGCTATAAACCTGACAGGTTTCCTATCTGAGAAGGAACTCCACATAGTGAGCACTGGTATTTGTGATTTTTCATGTGGGACCAAGGCCTCAAACATATCTGCCAACCTGCTGCCTCACTCAATAGGAAGAGGAGATCCTCGTGAGCTCTGACATTCATCCGCAATCCATTTTATCCAGAGCTCTGGCCTAAAGTTAGGAATTCTTACAAGGGCCTGACTGAGGACTGATGTACAGAAATTTGAGTCTAACTGAACTAAACACAAAAGACAAATGCTCTCTTGTGGGAACTTAGAATGCTAATATCCATTATCAACTCTATGGAATAACACGAGTTCTAGGAATAAATTAAACTGGAGATTGATGATAGCAGTTAGGAAGGATCAGCTGGTGACTAATTAATCTGTGAAGTTAAGACAGTGTCCCTCCACAGTATATATTTTTTCACAGGTCCAGGTCTGTGTAACATTTTTCCTAACAAGGGTCACTCAGCTCATAAAGAGTGAGCTTGGCATCTGGTACCAGTTTTGTTGCAGATGGTATTTGGAAGATGCAGATTATCTGTCCAGTCTTATAATGAGGAAAAAGACTCTCAATTGTGAGATCCTGGATCTCTGAAATGGATTTTCATCGTCAGTGAAATTGATTCACAAACGTTTGACTCCCATGTAGACTTGTTCACCAAAATGGCGATTTCGTAATTTTTTTTAGATTCCTTTGACAAAAAAACCCTCACATTTTTAATTTTAAAAGTTGGATTTTTTAATATTTAAAAACATAATATTCATGATCAAACACAATTTTTAATATCGTTCACTTATACAAAGAAGATATAATTTTAATTGCTTACTTCAATGTGCATTTCAATTTGTGAGTCCATGTTTAGATTTTTCTTTGAAACTTTTTTTTGAGGAGGACCTACTGACATGGAAACCAGCGAACTAAGAAAGAAAATAACTCTTTATATTCAAACCTTTACTAAATGTTTAAACCCTAGCTATGCCCAGATGCAGAAATTGTATTTCTGATGTTCTCTTTAATATTTTCTGTCCTTAAAAATGCACATTCTCTTGGTGTGTGCTTGCATATTAGTATTCCTCTTTTTTTCTTTTCCCTCAGCAGCTTTCTTATAAGCACATAAGCATGTGTACCTACTATCTCTAGGCCTAAATTCTTTGGCATGAAATTTGCTTTCTCACAGCATTTTTAAGAAAGTATGAAGAAAGTCTAAAATGGAAAAGACTATCCTTGTTTTTATGTTTATTCAATGGGTTATTTCCTTGTTTTGAAAAGATCTGAGTTTACACAAAGAGCCATTTCTACTTCATGAGCTACCCCAAATTATTAGTTCAAATTTCTGCTTAAAACCAATTCCTTAAAATACATTTTATTTCATTTTTCACTAGAATAAAAACAAGAAAAGTTAAGAGGTTCCAATTTCCACTCTGTTATAGTGCTTAGATCTTGTCAGATCCTGGATATCAAATGAACAAGTAATATAAGACCAGTGGGCCTTAAGTTACTGAATGCTTGAAGACTGTGCTTGGGACCAGATCATTTTATATTTTCCTGTTTGTGCTGCTGGCCACTGTCTGAGAACAGCCACTGATCTCTCTCTGATCTAATCCAACAGAGGCTGTGCTGTTAGAACTCAGCCTAGTGCCTAGCAAAGGCTTATCTCTTCCTGGGATAGGACATCCACAACCTCTTCCAGTCTGGATAATTTCCTGTCTCTGTTACAGTCCTGGTCAGAGAAACTACACTTTCTACAGAGTGTGTGGTGCATACAGCCTTTTTTAAGAGCCTAGAATTCTTCCAGGCTGTGTTACACAAGAACATGCAGAAAACCTTCAGATCTTATTAAGACACATTATCTGTTTTGCTATTTCCCTATTTTTACCTTCCTTCTGGTTTCATTCATTCCCTCCTGTTTCAGCTCAGCCCAGCACTTTCACTCCATCTGTGAGGGTGGTAACTCCAGCTGCCTCTGCAGCTGCTGTCTTCACTTTTTCTTGGCCAGCCATCAGGGAATGACTCTTCCCTAAAGACACTATACATTTCAGCCAGCTTCCACTTGGAAAGCAAAGGAAGCCATTTAAATACTGCATAAAGGCAGCTTCCCACCTCTGAATCTATGGGGCAAAATACCTCAAAAAGCAGAGAGCTAGCCATGTTTGCCTTGAAGACTAGTAAATTTATTTATTTACTGTTTTGAAGTTAAGTCTTGAGCTAGTTAGTGATTTTTTAATTTTTTTTTTCAGTTTCAGATCTGTTCAGAATGTCCATGCAGGCCTTATCTAGATGGCAGATCCTGGGAGAGCTCTGCAGGTGCCAGGTCTGGGTCCCTGCCATGACTGCAGCCTGACACCATGGCACAGGTCCCCCCTCCTCTCTGCTCTCTGGTCTGCATGAAATGCAAACCCATGCATGCAGGCTGGCAGCAGCCAGGGAGAGTGCAGCTGAGCACAATTAATCTGCATTGTGGATACAACAGAAAATTCAGCAAAACATAGCCAGCTCTAAACAAGAGTGAACATTACTATTAATGCAACAGAAAATGGATAAGACTTTTCATCTTGATGGGAGCCAACAGAAAGTATGTGACCAAGTTCTGGCCACAGCTGGCAACACAATGCTGAGTTATCTAGCCCCTGGTAGGTTTGCCACTGTTAATTGCTTTTACCCAACACAGCAGTAAATGAGAGATAAGAACTGCAATCTAAATGTCTCATGGAAGAAAAATCAGTTTTTCCAAACCTTGTATAATTCTAATTCACCCATTATTTTAAAGACACAGGTAGCTTGAATTACTGTCTTAAAATGCATCTACAATGTAGAAGGGAGTTGTGGGCTTTCCAGGCTAGGATGGTGCTGTAATTTGGGTTTTTATAAGATGGTGAAGAAGATTCCACAGACACTAAAGAGGTTTTGTCACCATTATTTCTTTGATAAACTTACTAAACCATTTTAATGATGCAATAACACCACTACTCTATTGCTGAAATAAGCAGGGAACATTAGCTTAATGTTATTTTCATCATGAACTTAATAGTTCTATGAATTTAGAAGACTCTTATACCAGCTTTTTCTTTAAAAAATAAAACAACATCATTAAAGTAGAGCATAAGTAAGGCACAGTTAGTGCCAACAGTTATGAAACTCATACTGATATTTCTTTTTCCCATTTCCTGCTAATTTGCCAGAACAGCTTTTGGCCTATCCATAAATAGGTCCATGATAAACCAGACATTAAATTGGAACTAATTCCTTAATTAGCACAGTTTCATAGTCATATGTTTGCGAGACAGTCTCAGTTAGCAACAAAAAATAAAGAAAATAAAAGCATCTATAGGCAGCTTGGGAAAGCAAGCATTCAGCAATCTAATATTTGTAAAGCTATACATTAGAAAATAAAAATCCAGAGAGCATTGGCATGATAGAGCAAGCCTATTGACCCTGGGTTTAGTTTATGAAATGTTAAAATTTATGTGGTGGTCAAGCTGCCAAATGGGCAGCTGTGTCATGAAACAGCCACAGGAAAGCCACGAGAAGTTTGGCTGCACCAGCAGCTCTCTGGTTTCCCTGTGTGCTGCAGGACATGAAGAAAACATCCAGGCAGAGCTCTGCAGCTGATGTCTGCAGCACCCACAGACACTGGGCTCCAGCTGCAAACTCCTGCATTTGGCAGAGTTGAAGAAGTTGGAAAAAATCTGTAATGGAGGAAACCAAACATACAAGATGTTCTAAAGATATGGGATATTCCTTCCTGATCCCCTGGATGGAAGCTGTGAAATTAGAGATTTTATTACAGATATCAAAATCTCGTTTCCTTAAGAGATTTCATCAGTTACCAAAACACTCTCCAGCCTTTCTCTAAAATCCAGCAAGAAGATCTAACCTCAACCCATGCTTGTGACTTGTGGCAAGAAGATATGTGGAAGTTTTATTTATGGTGTTATGTACCTATTGCTCTGCATCCAAATGTCTCCTTTGTGTATAATTAAATGTTAAAATTTAAAAAATGGTGCTTCATTTTCATGTTTGTGGTCCTTAAATTAAGCCTGCACTCCTGAAAAGAGGTGTATGCAAATAAACTTTTGTGCTTATGCAGAGTGCCACGGTCTGAGGAGGCTTCCCATGAGGGAGATAATGCTGGGTCAGGTCAAACTTTAAAAGCCTGAAGCAGCTGTTTTCTGCAAAGGCATGAGGAACATTCATGCTGAAGTCTAAAACACTTTTGCAGTGCTGTAGCTTGAAACTCATCCTGTAGCAGTTTAAATTTTTGCAAATCATTCTTACCTACCCCATATGATGCCCCAGCCCTGGCAGTGTTCAGGGCCAGGTTGGATGGGGTTTTGAGCAGACTGGTCTAGCAGATCCTGATCAGGGGAAGAATACTCCACCTCTTAATACAGCACCTGAAATTCACATTTTCCATTGTGTTCTATGGAAACCACAGTTAACTATTGTTAACTAGGGAATTTAACTGCCTTATATTCCTGTCTTCAGACCAAATAAGTGCAAATCTCATTTCAAAGCTGAACAGAAAGCTTTGCAAATGCTTAAGCTTTCAGCATTTTGTTTTGGGCTTTTTTTCAAGATAGAGTGGAAAAGTGCCAAGTGACTGTTCTTTTATCTGATGTTCAGATATGTGCCCAGGAATTTAGGGGCCATGCTGAATTAAGCTAAGCATGGTCTGTTTTTCCATCTAAGGAAGGATAAAGAAAAACTAAGGAAGCAACATAACATATTTTTTTACAAGAAGTTTTATTTCCAAGAAGAAAACCAGAACAATGGCAGACCAGATGTGGCAAATTCCACAAGGTACACAAAAGTGTTGCACATATTGTAATCAACACAAACTAAGAACACCTGAAAATGTTATTGAGTTTGCAAGGTAAGAAACTAAGAAGTGTTTTAATTAAGGTTAACAGTGCAAGCGCAGCTTAACTCTTTTTCATGACTGGATGCTGAACAAGTTTTAATTGCATACTCCTCTTTCTACTCATGCCCTGAACCACCCAGGGCAGAGAATAACTGATCAATGTGATCAATCCTCTGTTTTTTTTTTTTATACCTTCATTTCTCAATATATCGCTGCATCCCATTACTTCAAATTAGTCAAACTGCACTGAAAGGGAAATTCTGTAGGGTTTATCACCACATCATCTAACTGCAGGCAAAACCAATCCCTATATTTGCACAAAATATGCATGAGATTATTTGAATTTTTCTATTACATAGAGGCATTGAGCTAAGAATTTATACAGTTCTTTCAGATGAGTCTGTCTGTAGAAATTGATATTGCAGGGTATTTCATGTTGTATTTCATGTTGTATTTCAGCTTTCGCTCAAAGCTCAGCACCCAGAGGCTTCAATTGCATCTGGGAAGGTTAAGCATTTCTGTGCATTAAACCCATATAAAATCAACCATAATGACAAGTCTGGTTGGTTTAGTGACTTGATTAGCATCAAAGAAGAACTTTGTGGCTTAGACAGGGCTAAAAACTAATTCTTCCCTTCAACATTTGACTTCCTTGAGAATGTCCTTGCTTCTCCTAAAATTTCCTGCTCATTTCTTTCAATAAAATTTTGCAAGCAATAAGGGAGAAATCCCACACAGTTAATTTATTTGTCCACTTCATGGCTGCAGAATGAGAATGCTGTTTTAACAAGCAGGGAAGAGTACACCTGAAATGTGGTTTGCCTTAACTCTTGAGTACCTGCATTTCCACAGTCTAAGTGTGTTTTTCTACAGTGCTTTACAAAGAAATCTCAGGGGGAAACTCTCTTTCACTCAGCACCTGTGGAGGCCCCCCTGATGATCAGGAATACTGAGTGCTTTGGGACCAGCACACCAGGTGGGCACGGCAGCAGCAGAGGGTTTTCCTCCTCTGCCTGTGCACAGGCTACAGCAATTCCCTGATAATTCCTGCAGGCATCTCCAGGCAGGGAAAGGCATGGTGGGACAGCTGCACTCAGCAACGTGCTCCAGACCCTGCAAAGTTTTGTGCCATCTGCTCTGGTCACTCCAGACACAATATCCTCTGCTTTTTACCCTCCACCTTAACACTCATCTTTTCTTGTGTTCTTCCATCCTCCCTTTTTCTCACGCTTCTCCTTACGCAACCATTCCCAGTCCCCTCTTCCACTCAGTCTATTGACCTTACTTCCCAGACACTGGAGTTGGAAGAAGTGTCAACCAACTTTCTGCTCTGTCTCTGATGCCTTCTCCAGTCTTCCTTCACTGAATCATTCCCTGATTGTCCATTTAATGTTAAGATCTAACTGTATCAGTTAATGGATCTTTTAAGATTTAAAATCTGTGAAGTGATGAACTCTCATTTTCTCAGTCCCATGGTCTCCTTTCTACTGAGACTTTTCCCTTTGTATTCACCCCAATATTCAGGTCCAATCTTCTCCACTCTGTTCAATTTTCAACCTGACAAGGTCAAGTATCAGCCCCTGTTCCTCACTCACACCTTCCTCATCCATTTTATTGCCTTTGGTCCCCAGCAGTTCTAGCTGTTCTTCCCTTTGCAACTCCTCCCCTTTCCCTTCTCTGACATTGGAGCTGTGTCAGGCCCTGGGGCTGCCAGTGATCCCCATGTAATTCTCAGCTGTTCTGGTTGGCCAGACAGACAGAACAGGGTTTTAATCCAGAGTATGCCAAAGACCCCGTAGATCCCATGCACAAAGATTCCCTTCCTGTGAATAGCAGGAAATAGGCTCTGCTTCCTATTTTTGCATCTGTTTCACGTCAGGCTATGGCTGAGGAACGCATTGCAACCTGGGGAGCATTCACAGCTCTTGCAGTTCATACTGATTTCAAGGAATGAAGGGGGACAGTCTTCCTCTGCTCAGTCCTGCTGCTCACAGGCAGCAGCTGGAACCCACAATTGCAGAGAAAGTCCCAGTTCAATATCTCAAATCTTAAGCCTGGAGAACCTTAGTCTAGGACAATTGTCAAGAGATTTTAGCCTTCGTGTCTCTAAAATGTATAGGGTACCTGATAACCTGGCACCTTTTGGAGAACTCACTCACAGTACAAAACCAGACCTTCCCTGCCCTCTTTGTGACCCAACTTAAGCACAGTGGAGACATCCAGTCCTTTCACAGTTTGGAATCCAAATTTTCCCGGCCTCATTCTCAGGAATAACGATCTTTGTGCTAACTGAGACTTTCCAAAAAAGAGGAAATTAAGTGTGAGGTAGACAGTGACATGGGAAATTTCAGTCCAAAATGGCCAAGCAAAATCTTGCAAATTTAAATTAAAAGTACTGTGTAAAACAAGGTACTGGTATAAAGGGCTAAAAGGCAGTATAGACAACCTTTTAATGAACCTTAGGGACCCAGTGTGGTTTGTATGTTATTGTAGCTACTATTATTAGTGGCATTAGTAAAATTAGATTAGTACATGCAGCTGTTTAAACACTGCAATATACATGAAATATTCTTGTCTTGCCTTGGTAAGAGTACCTCAGACACTCTAAGCACAGCTCACTCTGTATCAGAGTGCTGGTGGGCTTAGCTCTTTGAAAGCTGTCAGAGCTGCTGTGCTGCTCTCTAAGTCAGCCTCTCTCCTGCCTGGCTTCTTGTCTGACCCAGAAGATTTCTGTAAAGTGTCTGTTCAGTGCTGCTCTTCCCTCTTAACACCCTCACATCTCTGCTTGGCATTTACCCTAAAAATGTGCATAACTGGATGCTGAGCATGGGGAAATCGTGCTTCCCATCTGCATCTGGTCCTGTCCTGTTCTCAGACTCACCTAAGGCAGGGGATGCTGGGCTTACAGTTTTAAGGTGCTGGACATGATTGGCCTCATGCCAAATTTTATTAAGATGGAACACACAAATTAGACAAAGGTTTTCTTGTGTTGACAAGCTGTCCTTTCTCTGCTGAGTGGCAGGAACAAGGTCCTGAGCAAGTGCCTTTCCTTCAGGGAAAAGGGTTGCATCTGTTTACAGCCACTGGAAAACTGACCCATTGCAGACAGAGTGTCTTCAGATATATTGAAACACACTGTCAGTTAAGAGTCCTCCTTGGTAGTTTTAAAGACTTATATTGAAACAGTACCAAGATTATAAAAGTGATTTTGCATTCGCTTTCTTTTCAGAGCAGAAAATAGTATCAAGCTAGAAATTATAGAACTATTTTTAAACTTTTAATTGTAACGTCACTGAAGGTTTTAATAACTATTCTAATTGAAGTGAGTACTAAATTATTAACTAAAATATTCTTGCTTTTAAAAAAAACCCGGCCTTTTAAAAATTAAAGCAATGTTAAGTTATGAAAGGGAGTAAAAAGAAATTTCTTATTTTCATGCCCATCCAGCTCTAACAGAGAAGTGTGCATTTTAATTACATTTCAGATTTCAAACTAGAAGTGTGAATTTTAGACCAATAAGTGAAAAGGGAATTTTTTCAGACATATCAAAAAATGATTTGAAAGTAGAGGAAAAAGAATAAGGATGTTGCATCTCGTACAGATATTTTTACTACAAAGTAATAAAAATGCACTAAAATTATTCATGAAACTTGTCAATAGCTCATGTCTTGTTTTTGAAATCCTTACTATCCTAATATAACCCCTTGGAACTGTTTTATTTTTATATTGCTGTGCTGGGATTCCAGTACACATTGGAGAGCTATGCAGAATGTAAATGTAGTGTCAAAGATTACAGAAAACCACAGGGGAAATTAAGAGTTGTTTCTTATATGGTGTTATAGGCCTTAAGCTATTTTTTTATGGGCACCTTGTGATTATTGTTTTGTATTTAAGTCTTTGGTGGTGGTAAGTGAATACATTCTGAAGGTAAGAATCACTCCTGTGAAATTCCAAAGGGATTATATTTAAAAGATCGTCTTTTCTGAGACAGTTTTCTTGAAGATCTGTGGAATTACAGACAAAATTATGCAGATGTTCTCGGTATCTTACATTTCCATGTAACTGCATTACATGATAAAGATATATGAAACTCAATTTCAGTGGTAAAATTTCTGTTAACTTCAGTGAGCACAGTTTGTTAGGTTGCAGTCCATCCACACCTTTATGCAAACTCATGGTCACTGCCAGTCACAGTTTGCCAGTCATGCTGTTTCTGGAAAAAAACTATGGCTTGGTTTCCTTGCAAATATTTTGTTTGTTTGCTTTTATTTTTTCCCAAACTAGACATATAAATGTTTACACATTTCACGACATTTTCTTCATTGTTTTTTGTACTGTCTTTGTCTCTTGAATCTTTGCTTTATGGAAGTGAACTTGCATTTCTTATTCCCTGTGAAACTGTGAATAAGAGCATTTCATGTTTCCAGGGGAAACAGGAAAATAAAATGTAGGGGACCATTTCTTTATCCTTCAGCCACTTAAAAACAAACTTTAGTTTAAGGACCACTGCCATATATATTCAATGACTGCCAGAGGACATAAGACCTACGTGGCCAGACTATACTGAATTTACTATCCATGTTTTCCAGCCAAGGTAGCTGATTATGTTTCTGATCATGACTTGTTACCAAACTTAGCATCTTGAATACGTTCACAATTATAAAGAGCAGCGATGACTAATGCTTATTTGTGTGTGAAGGATATTTAAATGATCTTGGGAACACCACCAGTGTTCGCAGAATTGCTGAGTTACAGAGTTTGTCAGGGTTCCAGTAGTCACCTGCCTGCAGCTGGGGTCATGGGGTGCCACTTCCAGGCTAGTGACAAGGAAAGGTGTAAATCTTCACTGTTCATGTGGCACGAAGGAATAGCAGTGCTGAGACCACAGCTGAGGGGGTTGGAACTGGGGGATTTACCAAAAAGTGGAATGAGGAGGTCAGCTACATACATTGGATATGAAAAACTAGGAAGCTTGCCTTCACAGAAATAAAAGAAATACAAATATGGAGAATATCAGCACTGTGCTTTCATGGCAAAGGAATGTAGCTTAATTCTGGATGTGGTGTGTAGGAACAAAATGGTCTGCAAACCATAAAAGAGGTGGAGAATAGAACAGGGAGACTTTCAGTTTCACAGATACAAAGAAAAACTCTGAATCTTCTAAGGTGATCCAAAAATGGTCAGATGATAAAGAAAGAGAAAATCCAATTGCATGCCAATGTTTCATTGTTTTGTGTCATTTCTTTGCTGCTTCTGCTGGGAAATATAAAGAACTCTTGGTATTTTTAGACCATTATGGAAAGGCTGTGTGCCTATTTGCTTGCAGTACTAAGCATTGCTGAAGACTGCAAGGTTAATTTTTCAGCTGGTGAGGCTTGGCATGACCTAGGACGTGGAGGCTGGTTCACAGACTGGTCACATCTTCCACGTGAGGGCCTTTCAAATTAGGAACACAATGTGTGCAAAGACACCTCTTATTTGGGGGCATTTGGGGCACATGGCAAACTTCAGTGCCCAGTCTGGTTTCTGACAGTGAATAGCCATGCTCAGCTGAGAAGTAGTGCTGTTTTCACATTCTTGAAGTGGACAATGTACTGTGACTTCTACACAATTGTGTGGCAACTGTAGTTCAGTATTTGCTTTAATGGTCATTATTTTCTATCCTTCTTCATCTGGCTTCCAAAGAAAGTTGGGTTCCAGCACCACTTAAGCAGAAATAGTTTGTCAATGTGCTTCCCAAGTATTTTGTGATTGCTCTTGATAATAGGTGCTGCTGATGTAAATTGCTGTTATTATCATCAGTGACTCATTAATCCATTGGTTATTGATCTGCTAAAGCTTTTTCATTTTAAATGAGAGAAATAAAGATTGTGCTGCAACCTGCATTGCAAGACCTCCATTGAAAATTTAATGAAATGTGTATGATTTTGCTAGGAAAACGAGATGAATGAGGTGAATGCACTACAGGTTTGGATTTTAACTCCCTATTTTTTTCAAAGTCCCCCGTTTAGATGTTCATGGTTTCTTTTAATCTTGAGTACTTTGACCACCAGTGGAAGAAAAATCCGCAAGCCCAAAAGATAATGAATTTTTTTTTCCACTAAGTGTGGAGGGATTGTACACAAGTATCTTGGCTGACTCATACATGCCAAAAACTAAGCAAGATGAATTAAATTCTAAATACTTGACTTTGAAAAGTATACTCAGGTCAATTCCCAAGTCAGCTTTTCTTATAAACTAACCAAACACTGAAGTGAAATAAAAATCAAACTCTCATTAGTAGGGAAAAGTAGCAAAATATTAGCCCAGAAGAAACTTTCAAACATTCTTATATTGCCACCTGTGAAAACAGGGGCAGCCTGTAACAAGAATGCTGAGAGAAAATAACCCTTAGCAGAAGAAGTGAGAGAAGCTGGAATCAAGCTGCAGGGACGCTGTGAACAATGCAGGAAACCCTCTGAGAAGGTCACAAGTTTCAGGCAGTGAGGCTGCCCTGGGCTGGAGCAGAGCCCAGTGGGGTACACGAGGAGTGAGCAGAGCCGTGTTCTGCTGGAGATTTTCCCTGCCATTGAACACCAGTCACACAAAGGCATGTTGGGATTAAAGCATAATGTTCTTAGAAGTTGTTGGGAAAAATGGCCGGATAAGCACAGCTTAGATGGAATATCCATTGTTTGCTGCAAATATGCTTTAATAATAGGGTAATTTGTTTCTTCCACTGAATTTGCCAATTGACGGCAAAAACAGTTCTGTAAAAGTCATCCAAGCAAAATAACAAATGGGAACAATTATTCTTCCCGAGTAGATTTTCTAAATTAAGACTCCCAGCAAAAAGGCTGAGATTGCTTGCTTTAGCTAATGCTCTTTTCTTGTTTTCTTTTAATTTGTAGAGTACACGCTGTTTTGCAGTACCACAGCTGTTAAATTGTGTATTCCTAGCTGGCTTAAATGTCTCGATATCTCCCCATACACAGTCAGATATTGATTGGCAGGTTTATTGACTGATTAAATGGTTTGTGAAAGTAAAAGTTAGGAAAGATCATTGCTACTCTTTCTTTTAAACCAGGCATTTCCCTGAATATAGGCATGCAGGTATTTATATAAATATATCTCTTCAGCTTCGTTACTCGAGGTCAGTGTGTTAGGCCTGCAAGGTATTGTCTTTTCACACACTGCTGAGGCCAAAGATACCTTCAAGTAAATTAGAATTTGCCTGACCCAACTTGTATATCAAATATGGTATCTGGGAAAAACTGGCAAGGAGCTGATGGTAACGAGCCTTTGATTTTCACACATGCTTTCTTTGCTATAAATCAGCAGCACTAACACACTTATAGTATTTCTCAAATAATTTGTTGTGTTGGTCAGCTTTACATAGACAACTTTGAAAATATAATTCTTAGAGTAGAAGTTACATGCCCAGTAAATTTAATTCTGGAAGACTTCTAAGTCAGGA
Source organism: Dicaeum eximium (assembly GCA_013396995.1). NCBI lineage: Eukaryota > Metazoa > Chordata > Aves > Passeriformes > Dicaeidae > Dicaeum > Dicaeum eximium. The sequence continues at coordinate 246,418 of VWZP01005513.1, forward strand.
ATCTCCATAGGGCCCTGGTATTAGTTTTATGTCCAGAGAACACAAAACTTCAGTCAGAGCTGAGCACCTAACTCACTTAAGTGTTTGCAAGTATCTGTATAAATATATATGTTATTTATCTATGAACTGAAGCACAAAATAGTTGTTTTAATACATGATAGGTTTGCCCATGGAGGTAACCTGACCAAATATCTGTACATACAACAAATGAAACAAACAAATAGGACTTAGAAACACATTGTCTTCCCAAAGGGAAGCTCACAAGGAGATGGTGACACTGTGAGTGGAATATCATCCTGCTGTCAAAATTTAGTTTAACAAGATGTATTTCACTTTTCAAAGCTGATTTCACCAGAACTATTAACATGAAAAATGCTCCAGAGCTTTTCTGGGTGAGCACTCTGAACCTTACAGAACTCAGGAGCCCGCTCTGGTTTAATCTTCTACCAGCAGAACCATTGTCCCAGGGAATGGCAAACTGGCATTGTCACTAAAACCCACCAGTGGATAGAAGGCTGGAGCATCCCCTCAGTTTTTGATTTCTTGGTCTCACTCAGACTACAAGGGACATGCCACACTGGTACTCGGGAAGTGCCACGGAGGTTTCCTTGTCCCGCCTGACAAACAGACGCCGGAGCACAAGACTTCCAGGGACTTTTGAGGCTGCCTCATTTGAACTTGTTCTATATAGCAGAAAAATCCAACTAATAATCCTCTGAGAAGCTTATTTGTAGGGAGGCATTTAAAAGCACGGTGGGAACAGAAATCTGTGCTGGTACTGCTGTGTGATAACGAGCTGTGCTCGCATCGCTTGTCACGGTTCCGAGGATATCGCTGCTCTCGCTGCAGACTGCCATCCCTGCAGTCCTCCCTGGATGGATGGGAAATGTGTTCACACAGGAATCACTAGGTTCATAGTCTAGGTAGTGGGGTCTTATTGTCACAGCATAACACAATTTCAGGTGTCATCTTGTACAAAGAAATCTTGCTCTAAACCTGATTTTGGGCAAGATGAGCAGAGAAATCTTGCGTGAAATCTCTGCGTGAATTTTATGTTGGATGGACAACAAAGGCTGCTTCTTAGGAATGTCAAAGTAAATAAATGCTTTTCTGCACAAATCCTTTCATTTCACAAGGCTCCTAGAACTCCCCCTCTGCAAGAATAGTTGACACACCAGTAGTGAAACAGGGCTGGAGCAAAACTGTCTTTTTTTTCCCTTTTATTAAGTTGTGTGTTAATTTTGCAGTAGGTAACATCATCTGGAAAAGACTTCATGGGTACAAAGAATTGTAATTTCTTCCCCAGAAAACTAACAATACCAAAAAAGGAAAGGGTATTTTTTGGTGAACTAGTAATGAGGAACATTAGAGACAGATCATAAAACAAAGAAGAGAAAGTGATGATAGATATGGCCTTTAAAATGTGTGTCTTCTTCAGCTGTGTTTGTTTTATTATGTAATTTCATTGCTGTTGCTGATTTTGGCACAATTATTGTAGCCAGTCTGTAAATTTTTCTATGCTTAGTTCATGACCCCTTGAATATTGGTTCATGTTTTTCTAAAGCATTGATTTCAGCTAAGAATGCATTCAAGCTTTGTCCTACAATTCTATTTCTCTTTTGTATTTTCCTGGTGCAATGGGATTATTTATGGATCACTGGATAATTTCAGATAGTGTTTGGGATTTTAAAAATGGTTCCTAGTCTAAATTACTTCAGTGTGGCAGTGAAAAGATAATTTTTTTAAAATAATATTGCCTTTAATATGTACTGAGTTTCCATCACTTGCAGAGACATCCTGCAATTACAATCCAGCATTTCTGAGAACTGAAGTTCCTAGTAGTCCCCTACTGAGCTGTCTAGCTTGGAAAATGTTTCATAATATTTGGCACCTAAAGCTATTTCCTGTGAGACAGGGATTTATCTAATCAGACAGATTATATATCTACAGAAAAATTGTTATGATGTAGATAGAAATAATAGAAAAATTGTTATGATGTAGATAGAAATAAAAGGAACACTAAATAATGTTAATTCAGAGGTGAAGCTAAAATCTACTTATTATACTTGCATTCCTCATTGAATATAAATTAAGTAACTCAACAGTCATATAGGATCCATACATTTAGTGTCTTCAACAATGGTATATCTGGGCTTTTTCTTTGTTGGTTTTATATTGATTGCTTCAGAAACAGATTCTAATTTTTTTTATTCTTGCTCACTGATTACATTCATGGCTTTCAATACCTTAGCAATCGGTAAAAACTCAGCTGAATAAAAATTAAGCCAGTTACTTCTAGTTCAGTTTGAAGTTCTACCTCTCACTTAGCTTTTTGATTCATTCAATACTAAATCCCCTTTCCTGTATATATTTTTCTCTAAATGTAGTCTGGGTTTGGTTTATGATAAGCACTACTACATGACATTTTTATACGAATCCTGTCATATGTGAAATATGAATTTTGTAGATGTTGACACCAAGACCTGAAATGTCACACAAGGAAAAATAGAAAAATCCTCCTTGCCAGTTTTTCCCTTGAGTGTTTAGAAAGATGCTGGGCTGATAATGCAGAATGGAGTTTATGTTTCTGGCAGACCTGCCTAGCACCACCACCACCAGCTTCTTCCTCATTGCTATGCTGAGGCTCTTGACTCTGGGGTGAAGTACCCTCATCTAATGAGGCAGCTCATTAGTCACTCTGGACGTGGCTTTCTGAAGTTATTGCTAGAAAAGGTACTGATGTGTTCCTATATGGATGTTTGACCATAGTGAAATTTACCCAGATCAAAAACACATTTTGCAAAGTAAATAAAAAACCACTGGGTTGTGGTAAGTTTCATTAGGATTAGTGATCTAGGGAAAGAGGATTTTGCATATCAGAAGCATTTTTCTGATCTGTCAGGCAAATTAATTTTCAACAGAGCTAGCCTGACAAACTTCGCTGAAGTTGTGAGTTATTACAATTTGTAAAACAGCAGTGGAAAGCTCTCCGTCCATGGACTATCTCTGGAACAATGCAGATATTCAAAGTTGCCATATTTAGCCCGAGCTTAAACAAAGATTAAGTGCCAGGTCATTTTAGGTATGTGCTTGACTCCATCCCTGTTCACCTAAGCACCTCTCATTTGCTTGAATCCCATCACAATCAAATGGAATGTTCACCTAGGTACAAATGGAAGTACCTTGGTAAACCTTAGTCGTGTGTGTGGCCCCTGAGTGGAATACACCACATAACAACCAGTTACAGTTTGAAACTGTAAACCCAAAAGAGAAAAGGCAACTTAAATTTGCTTTGTAAATTTAACAGCTTGAAGGTCACATCCTGGATGAAAAAATCATTGCCTGCTCAGTGGTCTGGGTGATTTGGGTTTTTTATCACTGGTGAGGCACTGGAGTGTTAAATGAAAAACCCACTGCTGGAGGCAAGAGAGAGAAGCTCTTGGCTGGGGGGGAGGAGGAGATACAAACCCTTTAATTGACAAGAGTTTTTAACTCTTTAATTGACAAGGTCATAGATTAGACTCAATGATCTTAAAGGTCTTTTCCAACCTTGTCGATTCTGTGATTCTGCACATTTTTGATTGCACCAGAAATGGCTCCCAAGGAAGGCCTGGCCAAAGAGCTATACTGTGCAGCACACTGAACTTGTCTAAAAGGTTACAATTCAAAAACTGACTCACTTCTTTATCACCACAGCTATTGATTGTTTATAAAGTCTAGACACCCCATGGCCATCTATAATAAGGCAGTCTGAGACCATGTTTTTTACAACTCATTCCACCCATTTTTCAAACTTGATAAATGCTGTATGATTCTTCGCAGAAAATCAGGCAGGTAACTTTTCAAATTGCCATAAGATGTTCTCCACCCATTCCCATTGTTCTCCACCCATTCCCATGCTCTAACATCCATATGAAGATCATAAGAGTATCTGTGACTTCAGAGGCTTTCATTTCTAAAATTACAAGAGAGATATACATATGTCTGTGTATCTCTATCAAAATATATATGTGTAGTGTGTGTATTTATGTTTGACCATACAATGTGTATGTACTTTGTGTGTGTGTCTATTCTTGTTATTGCTGGAAAGATGTACATTGGTCAGGAAACCCTCTTGCTGTCACGAGCTGAGTGACAGCTCTCCTCACAGACAGAGCTCTGTTTCTCTGAGGCCAGTGTCACCAGCTCTGTGTCATTGGTTTGCATTCCTGCCATGGCACAGGGAACCTTCTGAGTGAATGTCTCGAGGGAGAAGGACATCTCAGACATTGAGGAGCTCCCAAGGACAGAGTGGCCCACAAGGATCCATGGCTGCATTTTTCCTGTGCTGAAGGCAGAGAAGCAATCCTGTCTGGGGAACACCTGCATGGGAAGCAAACACCCTGCCATGAGGTATATGAGCTTTTATGCTGTGCTATTTTACAGTTCACTGCCCCTAGACTGAACACTGTCATTAGTTTTGATCTAATGAATGAACAGAGGACAGAATGTACCTAGATTACTTATGGCTTTTAGAATTGTGCTTTTTTGTTTTATTATTTAGGGTTGGTTTTACTTTCACACAGTTAATTTGAATTAAATAGTTATTAGCTCAAACTGAGAAGAATAATTTTGTGATGGTTGTATGAATACTTGGTTTTACTTTATTTCCAGCAGTAAAAAAGCATAAAGTTGCAGGTACATGATCTTCCACTGCAAAGGAGTGGATAAGGTTATATTTCTAGCTTTCTACCCACCCTCATGTTTATCTCTTATCACTGATATGAATAATAGTGTTTATTAATTGAATTGATTCTATTTTGGTTACACTGAAAATATTTTATGGGATAAATACACCTAGTGTAAACACTGATGGTATTTTATTAGATACTTATACAATTGATTATAAAATATAAGTGCTAGAACTTGGGGTGTGATTTACACACGTGTTCAAGTGACAGAGAGAATGCAGTCTACACTGGCACTTTGGTATTCATTCCCATGTAAGTACCAAATCTGATTTGAGCTGATGGGTAAATGGCACACACAGAGAAGCTACATGAAGTCAGCATGTCCAGTCCTTCCTAGTAAGCCCTGGATCACAAAGGGAACCCACCTGTGTGGCTTAGGGCATTCACTGCAGTGTAATGTTGCATCTGCTCTTAAAGAGTAAAGAGATTTGCTCATAAAATTTGTCTTGTCAGGGTTCAACAACTAACTATGTATCCTCCTTTTGCTATAAAGAAGTTGATGATGGCAGCATAAACCCAGCTTTTGTGTTACAGCCTAATAATGTTGAAGCTTTTTCCAAGAAAACAGACTTATATTTTCCTGAGCATGAGATTATCAATATAAGTAGCCTGTCTTCCCAAGACAGCAAATAGTAAGAAGGCTAAAAATAATCAGGCACTCTCTGCTTGCCATTGCTGGGAAATTTCTGGAGCCTAATAATAAACAAGCTTGAAGAATGCTCTGGTTTAACCTCAGTAGGCAGCTAAGTCCCCCACAGCCACTCAGTGGAGAAGACATCCTGAAGGGCAAAAGTGAGAAACTAGAAGGTTGAGATAAAGACAGTTTAATTGGTAAAGTAAAGCTGCATACATAAGCAAAGCAAAATAAGGAATTAATTAACTACTTTCAAATGGCAGCCAGAAAAATTGGTAGAAAAGTAGGACTCCCTCGTGCATAACAGTGACTTGGGAAGACAAACACCATAACTTCAGATATCCCCATTCCTTCTTCTTCCTGACAGCTCTTATTTCTGAGCAAAAGGTTATGCAGCACAGGATATCCCTTTGGCCAGCTGAGGTCAGCTGTTCCCTCTGTGTCCTCTCCCAGTTTCTTGTGCACTCCCAGCCTGCTCACTGTCAGGGCAGTCTTGGAAGCAGAAAAAGCCTTGGTGCTGTGCAAACACTGCTCAGTAACAGCTAAAACACCAGTGTGTTATCAACACTGCTTTGGTCACAAATAAAAAATAGAGCACCATCCCAGAGAATGTAAAGGAAATTACCTCTATCCCCACTGAAACCAAGAAAAAGGAACAGGAGTCCCCAGGCTAGAGACAAGGACAGAGACTTCAGATGGGTCCAGATTTATCTCCTTCTTCTTTGGATTGCTGGTGCATGAGCAAGTTGCTGGATAAAGGAGATGAGAATTTCACAAGGAGGAATGAACACTTGGCCACTCAATCTTCTTTCTTCCTCCTGGCATCATAACTTCTGTGTTGTCTTCTTCATAATGACCCAGATTCAGAGGTGTCAGCCCAGGAGTCAGTAAAATGAATGTATGCCTTAAAATTCAGTCTTTTCCTTTTATTTAATAGGGGTGAAATTCTGATATGCCTCAGGATCCTGGGATAATAACTGAGCTGCCTTGAGTTGTGCTCTACAATTGCAGTGAGCAATCCATACAAATCTATTGCATAAGTACCTGGTTAAATCAATACTCTTCCCTTTTTCATTTACAGTCTTCATGCTTATGGTTTGCAACTTGTTTAGCTGAGCCACATTAAACTTTTCTGCTTTTTGTGTAATTGTGAAACTTGAAAAGAGTATTCACATGCAATACAAATTTCCTGCTATGTGTTAGCATTAAAGGTAGACATACTGTTTTTCCAAAGCAGCTCTAGTAATATCAAGTAAAATGAGTAACCTTGCTTAAAACAGAAATTTTCTCTTCTGAAGACACTCTCCCTTATGAGAATTTGTCAGAATGTGTCCATCAAACCTCCTGGTGCTAAACTGAATTTCTGAAGCAGGAATGTTTTCTACCCAAAATGACAACATTTCAGGGGAAATAGCTTTCATTGCCTTTGGTTCTCAGCCAGAATACTTTAGTTTCTAAAATTATTTGTGATGAACAGTGACAGTCTGGGTGTTGTTTTCTCAGAAGCCTTCTACAGGAGGACAGGGCCTGGCTGGGGAGAGACAACTTCTGGGGCTAAGAGTGAAAGCAACTTGAGGTCTCTGAAGGGCTGGAGAGAGAAATTTCTAAAGACAAAGACGGGAGGGTACAGAGTTTTCTGCAAGTCAGAAGCCAATGAATTGGCTGGAAGCAAACCAGAGAGCAAAGACCTCAGAAACAGAAGGCTGTTTATAAAGTTCTTTGGGTTTGGTTCCCTCTAGACAGACCCATCTGAATGTTCCGACTGACAGAGGTCCCATTGCACAGTGTTTTGTCTGTTCTAAAAGTGATTTTTAAAATACTCCTGAGAGTGGGAAAGTTCTTTGCATCAGACACTGGTGTTAATGGTTCTGTCTAACAACTTCTGCTTGTTTTGTTCTTCCCTTTTACCTGGCAATTCACTGTCCCACAGCCACAGCTGCTGTGTAGTGCTTGGAGGTAAACCAGACCAGTGCAACCACCTCGTGCTGCTCACGTGTCACTGTGCCCCCATATCAGCATGGACAGGCTGGTGCAAAGGTCAGAACTGTAAACAGTGCTGTTCTGTTGTCCTACAGATACTGTGGACAATCCTTTGTAATCTATGAATAACATGATTGTGTATTTTCTCTACTTTTAAAAATGCTTATTTCTTATCAGTCCATAATTCATTTTGACTCTAGACATAAAACACATTTGGTTTCTGTTATCTCTAAGCATGCAGTGAATATACTATGCAAATGTACAAGCAATGTGAGCTCAGACACTCAAAATCCTTCTAGGTCTTTTTTTTAGGCTGTCAAGCACCGGAATTTTAATCTAGACTTTCCTCCATGAAATGCAAAGGTGTTTCCTATTCCACTTGAACAGTCTCTTGTTCACTTGTTCTGTCTCCATACCACATCTTAAAAGAGAAGGTCTTAGGAAGACATGAAGGGTTTGAAGATCCGGGCTATGTGAATAGCTGGCAGTGGTGGTGACAGCACAAACACACTGTGAGGAATGCAGTGACTAAGTTCCTGTGCTTCTGCAAAGATAAAAGTCTATACTTTACAGGCAGATGAAAGGGACTGCTATTTCTACTATTACTCCCCAGGATAATTTTTCTCCCATGTTTATTTTGTATGCAGTCACACAACAAACTGTATTTTATTAATACAATTTGGTTTTTTCAGCTTCATTGTGTTTGTTCTCCATGTTCTCAATGAGAAATTGGGTAGTGGGCACATGTTTTTTCTTATACATTGGCTGCAATCAGTAGTGCTCTCCTTAAGTGCTGTATAGTTTATTTGCTTTGTTGCTGTTGAAGCTGTGTGAAGTGCAAGTTGCTTTTGAGGAGTTTTGCAGTTACTTCAAATGGATAAGCACAACATTATAATTCACAGCAGTACAGCTGGGTCTTGTCTATATTGGGCTTATAAACTTGTGGAAGTAATGTTAAAAATATATTGCTCTCTAGCTGCAGGAAAAGTTTTACATTGGAATGGGCATTAGGGAAAATCCCATTAAATTTCTTGAAATTTTCTTCCACCTATCTCCACCTAGTCTGTTCTTTGGGATGTGTATTTTTCTTTGCTATAAGAAAACACCAGAGCCAACCCGCAGAAGCAAAATTGCCTCAAAATTGCCCCTTTAGTGGTGGTGGGCCTGATAAATCCATGTCATTTTAAGCATTGTGTTTCCTTCCTTCTATCTGAATTCTATCTTCTATCTGGTGGAGTCACCATCCATGGATGTGTTTAAAAAAGGACTGGATGTGGCACTGGGTGCCATGGTTTAGTTGAGGTGTTAGGGCTGGGTTGGACTCGATGATCTTGAAGGTCTCTTCCAACCCAGTGATTCCGTGAATTCTCTGAATTCTGTGAGTTCTCTGAATTGAAAGAGGCCTCTCTGCATCATTGTATTTCTTTTACAGGTTACTAAGAGCTTGAATAAAATCCTCCCTTTTGCAGTCAGGGTACAGAGCATTTTGTACCCTGCTTCCCTTCTCCCCTCTCCAGAGGTTTGCTTTGGTAGCAGGGGTGTGATCCATTTGCACTTGGAGGTTCGTGGCCTCCCAAGGGAAAAGCACTCTGCCCTTCCTGACTCCCCGTGCTTCGCTGCCTTTTCCTCGCCCCACACGGGTGCTGGCAATATCACAGGTGTTTGGAGGTGTTAGCTGCCATTCCACCTCTCCTTCACTCTTTTTTCTCACAGAACCCAGTGGTGCTGTGGTGCTGGCTCAGGGTGTCCCACTCCTGGCCACGACATCCAGGTGGGCACGAGTGGCCACAACGCTGCCCACGCCACCGCGGTCACACAGTGCAACCAGGACACGGCTCTGCTGCTTTCCTTCCAGCATCCAGACCTTTTAGGTGTTTACTTCTCTACAGTGACAGCATCATAACTCTGCGTTTTAGCACCTGCAGCTTCCAAATTTTTTGTCATCAAGGAGTAAGTTGGATAAATTAATCCCTGCTGCGCTAGACGATGACACATTGGAGCCTTCCCTGCCCGTGTGCAGGTTTACAGCAGCCTGAACGCTCTTCTCACTTCATTTTCTTCTAATGCAGGCAGCCTTGGTGCAAGAGAACAAGGGGATTCTTTTCTTCCAAAAGAGTACTTTTTCAGATCTTTGTCTTTATACAGAGTGAAAATTCTTGACTGCCTGCTAGTATATTTATTTTCCTCAACTCAGCTGAAGATTTTACCCTTACTGTTCTTTATTCAAGGCTTAGATTGCATCTGCCTGGTAAAGGCATGTTTTTATGGATGATCTGTGTGATTTAGAATTTTTATTCACTCATTTTTTAGACATGTAAGATCAGTAGCGACTTTCTTTTCCTGCGAGGAAGGCCACCCCCACCTAGTTTTTTCGTGTACATGGCTAAAGGCCAGACCCTCTGGTCACTTCTTCCTCTTTATAGTTATCTTGAGGAATGTCAGATGGTTAATTTTTGCTTCCTGTAAGGTCTCATGTATAGAAATAGCCCCTGGTGTGCTGCTCCTCCAGCAGCTCCCACGTTCACAGAGCCAAAAGTGCAGCTTTGTAACAAATACTTCAGTTTTGCTTTCAGTCCATTTTCACCATTACAGTTCTTATCCTTGACCTGCCTTTCCCTGGTGTACCTTTTGTGCAGAAATGTCATGTGGTGACTCATATGCTTTTTATTTTTAACACATGTGTTATTTTTAACACACATGCAAATATATTATACTGGGCAGTGTATGAAAAATGTATCTGGAGAGTAAAAGAGATTTTTTTTTTAAGCTTTCAGTAGTTTCTTCTTTTACACACGAGGCATTATTTTCTCCAGATTTCTGCATAAAATTGAGTTGTGAGTCCCTGGCAGTGAGGATGCTGTGGTGAGAGGAAGGCTCATGAACAGACAGCCTCCACAAACATAATGAAAAATATTGGCAATAAAAATGATGAGACCAATATTCAAGGCATATAGGGTTAAATCTATGTTCCTCTATTTCCTTTCTTATGACTGGAAGAAGAACTGAACTCCTCCACCTTCTTAAATAGGAAGATACAGTAATCTTTGCTTAATCTATTTTTGAGTAATCCCTTTAGCACAGAGACTGTCCTTAGCTCCGTATTTGTGCAGTGCTAGTAAAATCAAGAGTCCTAATTTTTAGATTGGTCTTGTGTATTTCATAAAAGGAGTACCCACTAATGCTTTCTGCACTGTGGAGGAGGGAGCCAAATAAGGCTCCAAAACCAGTGAACTCTTGTCTAAGAACAAAGCATGCACAGAGTGCCCAGGTGTCTTCACCTGGTATCTTGCATCAGTAACCAAAATTTATTTCCTTCTTATTCCACACCTGTATCCCCATTCAGAGCATGATTGCACTTACTACTAATACACTCCTTGGTTTTGATACTTTAATGACAAGATAGATCAGACTTGCAGCTAAATAAATGCCCTGCTCATAAGGCAGGTGCAGATAGATAAAAATAAGTTGTGATTATTTATTAATTTCTATTTCTTTGTGAAAAAAATTCGCTTTCTGGGTGGTCACCCCTCCATCTACAACTACTTATTTGACTTATCTTCAACCATGTATTTTGCATAAAAATCTACTCCGGGCACTTGCTAAAGGATCTTACTACCTGCAAGATTATTTCTCATAGTTAATGTTCAGTAAAGTAATCAGAGTGGTAGTGATCACTGTTTATAGTAAATCTCTAGACCTTCAAGCCTCACAAAACCAATTTATTTTCAGCAAAATAGATGTGAAGAGACTGCTCATAATTCACATGACAAAAGTGTGTCATCTGAGGGGATGTTAATTTCATTAATTGGGTATATAAGTGCTTCATGGTGTTATAAATTTTCTCACCTTGTCTCTCATGAAATCTAATCAGCTCCTTTTCTTCAATGTTTATATTTTTTTCCTACAAATGGAAAGTTCTCATCAATGGGAACCCATTTTATTTTTCTGAGTTGTGGAAATGCACAGCAGTCAGGTCTTATTTTAACATCTTCATTGCTAGTTTTGCACAGGTAGCTTATCGAGAGCATTAGCAGGAAAAGAACAGATCCTATTGACCAAAGGCAGAATGTTTGAGGAGGGAAAAAAAGCCTTCAAGGATGCCTCAGAATATAGTTATCCATTTTTATTAACACCTAGTACAATCAACCAGACTTTTTGTACAATGAGGGTGGTTTATCCAGGCAGTTGTGCAGTTTTGTTACCTTCACTCGTACTCTTCCCTACTTGTAAATCCTTGGCCTGTTTGCTGTCTCCTGCTCTGGCTGCTACAGCAGCTCTGGCTCTGTGAAGGCAATTTCCCTGTAACACTCCCTTGGAAACCTTGAGCTTCTGAGAGTCTTTCTCATGGCCAAGATTTCACATCAATTACAGTTTAACACTGGCCCTTCCAGCTGGGAACGCTGCTCTGATCATTGGAATGTGTTAGGCTGGAGCAAGGGAGCTGATGCAAAGTTCCACACACATCTCTGGACTTCTGTAATGGGTGGATGATGGTGATGTCAGGACATGATGACAAAGAAATAATTCTCCTAGTTTGAGTGTGTATTTTTATTTGTTTTCCTAATCTATATTAAAAATTGGGAGCAAGAGGAGGCCAACAGCAGACATGCATCAGCAAGGAATTCAATGAGATGTTGTAGCAAATTAATTCATTACACATGATTGAATCATTAAAATGGTAAAATTCCAAGCTTGGCTGTAGAACATAGAATTTAATCTAAATATATATGCAAGCCTGAGGGATTGGGTTCATTATCTTTTAGGTTTAACTGTTGTTCATGTGAATTTTAGAAACAGCATAGTGAAATCTTTGCACATATCTGAATGATTGTGATTTTTTTTTGTTGTTTTGTATGGGAAAAATTACAATATTATCAGTTCTGTCACATGCATATGGTCTTGAATAATGATTTTTTTCCTTATTATTTTACTACTGACAAAATGTCTTTTAAGCTTGTGTTATTTTTATATGGCATGGATCATGCAGAAAAGGCCTGCTCATGAAGTAAGCTCATACTTCAACAGACAGGCACAATCAATACTTAAAAATTCAAAATATTTTCACTTGTCTCATTTGTAATATTTGCAAAAAGTATACCATGACAAAATAATTCAAGGTTCCCATTAAATATCATTATGCTTGCTCTAAATCAATGGATTCTTCTGATCTGATGAAACTGTGAGAAAGATTTATTCTTATTTAGGAGTAAAGTTAATGGAAGAAGTGTTTGTTGAGACTATGTGATGAATATGTACTGCATTCAGAGTTCATGCTGGCAGCTATTCAGATTCTTCCTTTCTTCTTGCAGGAGAGTCCTGGCAGTTGAAATATTTTGCATATCAGAAGTAAATTCTATTACATTAAACAATGTGGACTGAATGTTGCAGTCCATTAGGCCAAAGAAAGAATGAGTAAGTAATTTTATTTCCATATAATTCCTCTGGATTTATACTAGCATTAATTAGATAGGATTTAGTCACTCGGGATACAGCCCAAATTTTGTTATGCATTAGCATTTTTTCCAAGCCGCCAGTTTTACTCTTATTTGACTAGTTCAAAAATAGAATCAAACTCTTAATTTATTAAAATATAACCAAATACTCTTATCCTAGTATGTCTGGGGATCCTGCTTGTTTATTTAAAATCAAAACAAATTCTGCCAATACACCTACAGAGAGCTAAAAGTTCATTTTCACTGTGTAGTTGTAAGAAAAGGGGAGGAAGTGGCAGTGTTCTTTCATAGCCTGCTTTGCTGAACAGGATTTCTGATGCCACTGGTCTGTGCTGTGGGATTCTAAGGAAGCACCTCCTCAGCACTCAGGATAACTGGTAAACTTACTCAAGAGAGTTACTTGAGAGTTACTATGGCTCAGTTTGGATCAGGCTCTGAGCAACCTGGCCTAGGGGAAGGTGTCCCTGGATGTGGCAGGGGTGTTGGAACAAGATGACATTTAAGGCCCTGTCCAACACCAACCACTTTATGATCTTTTGATTCAGTTGCCTGTAACCATTACAAATGCAAATTATAAAAATTTCTTTATTTGAATTACGTGAAGAATCTTTGGAATGGATTACAAATGTATGAATATCTCTTCATTCTTGGAGTACCTTGGAGTAGGTTAGTACATCTAAGAATTCAAATAAAAGTTTTTCATCATAAATATTTGAGCTTGCAGTCTGTGTTACCAGACTCAGTGACATACTTGGTTAAATTCTATCTCCTTGCAGGAGGCTGGATATTTGTCTGAGGATGAAAATCACTATGCTTAGACATGCAATGAAGGACTTCACTGTGAAAGACGATGGAATTCTTTTCCTGTACCACAAGAATTGTGGTTGTATTTGCTAACCAAACACAGTCCTAGGCCATAGAGCTACCAATGCAAGTCTTGCAACAGCAGAGATGATCATGTTTTACTTAGCTCTGCTTTGGGATGAGGGCAATGTTTCAATGTTTCACTGACCACAGAAACCAGTCTAACCTGCTGCAGCATTCATGCTTTATGGGTATTTAGTAAGAAAATTTATTCAAAATCCACTGAATTATTGTAAAGACAATGCAGGAATGCAAACAAAGCAAAAAAGAAGAGTTCTGTGGAGTCCACTAAATGTAGGTGCTAACCTTCCCAAAGTCTTTCCAAAACTAAACAAGACTGTAACAGGTTTGTGAAAGAAACCCTGACAAACTTTGTCCCAGTTTTTATATACTGTGAGCTAAAATGTCCAATTCCACTACAAATTCCTGCTGCATCTCCTTTGAATATGCTGCAAAATCTTCTGCTACACATCACAGAAAGGTGTGTTGTTCTGAATGTTGAATCCTTTATGATGTTTTTGTTATGATAGAACCCCTGTTGCTGATTATTTTATAATTGAATGGTCTCTAAGTGAAAAAAGAAAAGGAAAACTGCATCTTAATCCAGAATAAGATAAATACACAAGTAAAAATTTCTAATGAAAAATCATACTGCAACAATGTACAGTGTATAAAATTAAATATTTGTCCTTAATTCTCAGCCCTCTACAGTTACTCTTACAAAGTAAGGCATAACAGTGCTTAAGATTTAACAAGTAGATCACCCCCTCCACCTTTTTTTTTGTCTTTTTAGGAAATCAGATGGCCAGAACTGTAACTGCAAGAACTCAAAAAATTCCTCCCCACCTTTTTTAATAGCTTTGTATCCTGAACAATACCAGTCTCCATTCAGCCTTTCTTTTTCCTTTTTATGTCTTAGATCCTTGTCCTTCAATTCCATTGCAATTTGTTGTCTCATCTCATAATCAGCTCTCCCTGTTCAGTTACTCTTCCCAAGTCTCTTCATGTTTTATCTTTTTCTGATCTGTCCTGCTGTTCTGCTCCTTTGTGGTGTCTAATGGAACGAACCGCAGAACATCCTTTGTCAGGTTTTAATTTGATTCTTATCTAATTATGGATTTTATTTTAAGTTTTACATAGAAACATGTTTGGTTGGCTATACTTTATGAACTGAGATAAATAAATTCACTTTGCAGCATGCTGTGTGAGCAGAACAAAGGAACAGTTGCAAAGATAAATGCACCAAAGGCTCTTCGTGAGCGCCGCTTTAGAAGTCAGTTTCTCTGGCGGCCCAACAGGACGTCCAAACTCAATCAAAACATGTGTCAGGCTGCAGGGTTGACATTTCAACACCAGAAAGAGCTTTCTCTGGTGCTAACACACAGAAAATGGATTATGTCGTGTCACCAGTGGAACGTGCAGCTGAGTGAGAGTTTGATTACATCCTGTAATAAATCTGGTAGTGAACTGACTTTCAAAGTCAATACTGATGTGCAAATTAGTAATTCTCAGCTGAAGGCATGGGGGCTGCTGCTATAAAGAGTTTCTTAACTAGTTCTCCTTTCTTACACATTAGACTGTTAAAAATAAGATAACTCCATTCGCTGAAATTACCCTGTTTTTTGTGGAAAGCAGTAAATACTACCTTGTGAATAAATCATGGGCTTATAACAATCCATCACATTGCTGGTAGGAGAAGAGAAGCTCTTCTGGGTGGAAGCAGTTTAAAATGGGAATTCTGTTGAGTCTTTAACTGTAAATGTTTTATAATGATATATCCTGGTTTTATCTCCTCACTGCTTTCTCCTCCATCTTCCCCTCTCCGTGCACACATCAGCACTGGCAGTGACATAAACCCACAGCTGTTACTGGGCAGGGGCTGTTTAAACCAGTTGTTAATGAGGGATCAAGTCACAAATCAGGAAATAAAAGTAGAGAGAAGAGATACCTTCTTGGTCTGGAAAACAAGAATCCCAAGTAAACAAAATTCTCCAGGTGGAGAGTTCACCTAGAGATTTCAAGCATCTGGAAGGTCACCTTATAGATGTGAAGTGCCTTTAGAATAGGATTTGTCAGCTGCTGTGACTCAGGAAAAGCATGGTCTTTGTCTGAATAAAATATTTGGAAAATATAAGCCCCCTTAAAGCCTGAATTATCAAGATAACCTTTAGATTCCACTCAGCTTTGAATGAAAGATAAAGCCACCAGCACTTCTCCCAGTGCAGAATTAAAAAAAACAAACATCACTGCATTAGAAGGTTCACTTAAGAAAAAGTACTTTTTTTTTATATCAATGCTTGTTTATGATTAGTCAAGCTGTGATTTATATTTACTTCAGTGACAGCTATTTGAATCATCCTATTATCCTAAAAAGAGGTTTTAAATGGTCTAATACAATATTTTGGAATTGTTTAAGTGGTGTTTTATAGATGGTAATTTCTGAGGGAATGTTTTCAAGTGCATCTCCATTAACATTTAGATTTAAAATGTGCAGGATGCAAGATTTTATGCCATTTTAAGGAATATAAAATATAATTATTATTGAACTTATACAATTCTTTTTCCTTTTACAACCAGGCTTGAATTTGATCTTTCTAGAAAGCATGAAGTGCAAAAATTTTACTTTTTGAGCAGTGGAGCAGTAAGCAGAGTTCTTCTGGAGCTTCTCTATGGTGAGAAAGGACACCTCTTGTGCTTCACATGGTAGAACTTACTTTCTGTACATAATTTTGAAGAATGTATTTATGGGTAGTAGATTTGGGAAATTTAGAACCAGTTGTAATTCTCATGTCTCCAAATCTGTGTCCCCCTTTAGACATTTGTGTTTGGACACTACTTGCTTGACAGTAGAAAAACCAAAAAGGATTAATTGGTTCTATATATCTTAGCTCTTTTTTTGTATTTGATCTGAATGCTCTGGAGTTTCCTCTAGTCACTGAACTCTCCACTTTTGAACATAACCCAGGAAAAAAAATGGTTCATACATACAGAGCTCCACTTGATGACCATCAAAGACATGATATTTATTTAATAATTAGTGCTTGCTTTGACATAGACCTGCTTGAAACTCAAGCTTTCAATAAGATTGCTTTAAAGTTTAAATGAGTTGAAATATCCTCCCATTCCTCAATATTTTTCCATCATTTCAACTGTCTCTGTTTAGCAGTTGTATATGATGAAGAGGGAGAAGAGAGTCACTGGTATGGGCAATCCTTGACACCTTACTGGTGTTTGTGTAACTCTTAGTGTGAGGACTCTGTTTTGACTGATAAAATAAAAACAGCACTTTTGAACTGCTCTTGTCTGTGCACAGGGAGAAAATAAGTATGTACTGTAGGCCTGGCTCATAATTCCTATAACCACAAAATTATTTTGTCCTGGTGCAGCTCAGCATGATTGCTCAGTGTGGCTGAAATAGCTGAGCCTTGCTTTGTTTTTTGGACTCTGGAGGGAAGAACGAGAAGACTGCATTTTGGCACTTCACTGTAGATGCAGTCATCCAACAAGCTCCAGACAAAACCAGATTTTTTTTCAGAATAAATAAATTCTGAAGTGGATATGCATTTTCATTATTTTAATAATAATAATAATTCTACTATTAATATTTAAAATATCATAATGAACTATAGTGCTTTTTAGTACAATAGAAGAACAAATACAAATATGTGGGGTCTTGGAGAATGTTAATAACTATTATTATGCAGCATAGGCCACAACAAAGAATTAATATTGATAGAGAGTCAGCCACATCAAACATGGAGCATGTTAGTGGTTCCCCTCTGGATGCAGTGGATGAGTGCACAGGAATCAGGGACACTGAGAGATGCACAAAGGACCACAGCAACAGAAGCCTGAGCCTACTCATGGAGCTGTGCTTAACTGCAAACAAATATAAATGAAATTTCCCTGTTACTTGCTACATGAGCTCACCTGTCTCAGGAGAAACCTGAGAGGATTTTTATGTCACTTGGAGTGTATTTATCCATACTAATTCAGAGAAAGAAGCCATAAGCATCTCCATAAGTTTCATACCAGTAACTCCCTAACCTATTCAAACTAAATAAAGTATTTCCTGGAGGTATGTGTGAAATATGCTGGGAATTTAATGACTTGCTGCAGAAGAAACAATGAAAAACTGAAGTTTTAATTGAAAACCTTTTGATTTATTGTAAAATAATAGCACTCTCCATTTCTATTTACATTTTCTGTTTACAATTTTAGTAACATGCTCATTTCTGACACCATAACATTTTGAAGTCAGATAGAAGTAATTCAGACACTTCTATGTAAACCTGAGGTCAGCTGTGTGTTTGATATAAATGCTTTGTTTCCAACAGAGAACTTAGCAACAGCACTTCCCAACATCTTCTCCATTTCACTCTGGGGCAACAAAGAAGTGGCCTCTTCATCATATTCACAGTCAGGATCTCTGTGATATCTGCTTTCCTTCCTCATTATGTTCAAGTCTTTACACAAAATACTTTCAGGGATCCATGGTGCCCTACTTTATCTCTCTTTAACTTTTTTTTAAATTAGATTTCCCCACAATAATATTTGTTTCTGTCTCTGGGGGATTTTATTGTTGTTTTTTTTTTCCCCCTTCACAATCTGGGAAAGGCTTTTAATATTGGGATTTTAAACCCCATCTTTTTCCAGAGGAAAACTGGCAGAAAAGGCATTCTGTGGAGACATTATCCACAGTTTAATTTTGTCTTGAGCATATTAAGATTTGATGACTAGAGCTTTACAATTAACTGAAGTCAGGAATTAAGTGGAGTAGAATCACTACAGGCATCCTAAATATTCAGTGAACAGAAAGAAAGGAAATATATGAGCATGATTTTCTCCTGTGGTGGGAGGATTAGGAATGGGGCTACTCTTCTATCTTCAGTGCTTCTTCAATGCTTCACAGAAATTGCTAGAATCAGGTATATTCAATCTGGTCCATTTAATCTGCTCCAATAGTGCCCAGAATATTCTTGTA
The DNA here is from genome assembly GCA_013396995.1 of Dicaeum eximium. Classification (NCBI taxonomy): domain Eukaryota; kingdom Metazoa; phylum Chordata; class Aves; order Passeriformes; family Dicaeidae; genus Dicaeum; species Dicaeum eximium. The sequence goes on from VWZP01005513.1 coordinate 265,063, forward strand.
TTACCTACCATGGATAACTGCTTTCACTGCTAGAAAATTACAAATTCTCTCTGCATTAAGCAGTCCATTTCTATGAGAAGTTATGATTTGCTGTGCTAGGCAAAATGGATGCCCTTTTCTTTTAAACTGAATATATTATGGGTAATTAAACCACTGAATGTTAATTTGCTATAACATTAAGTGAACTTGATAATAAAAGAACCCATTTATTTCAAAGTCTCTCATTCTAAAGAAGAGATGAAATATGCTTTTAATATAAAACAATATTTCAATTAAAATGCTCAAATGCTGTAGTTCGGCACCTCTTAAAAATTCTAAGCATTTTAGTATGGATTGTGTTCGTACTCAGTTTCTTTCCTCCTCCATCACTGGTGCCTTTTCCTGGTTTCTGATGTTCACAGTGTCCATACCATGAATTCTGAATGAGTTTGGCTGACAAATGTCCCGTGGCCTCCCTTTGCTGAGCTCACAGGGAGCAGCAGGGGAGGAGGAGGAGGAGGAGGAGGGAGGGGCTGGTGCTGCCAGCACAGTGGGATCAGCACTGCCAGCCCATCTGAAGGATCCAGAATGTGCAGGAGCAGAAATGGATATAGGGACAATCCAAAAGGTTTGTGCTGGATTTGGATGTTAGTGTCTTATGACCAGACATGAATTTGAACAATAGGTGTTAAATTAGCTTATAACCACTCTGTGTGTAAGAGAAGGCTGGGAAGGATTTACGTAGAGGGCATATGTGTACAGGGTCACACTGCTGAAGTATTTACTCCCTATTTTACCTCTCAGTATTGCCAATTAAGTAGCAAATTTTGTTCCAGGACTATTAAATAATTGCTTCTAACAAAAATGCATTTTGTGTGGTAATTATTTTTGAACTGTTGTAGGTGTAACTGTTAATGAAATTCAGTCTTTTGTCTCTGCAGCCACCTTCTCCTTGCCTCCTCAAGAGTTTGCTATTTAAGAGCTTGCCAACTCAAAGAAATTTAATTGCAGTGCCTTTTTCTTTCTTATTTCATGCTAAGCATGGACTCACAAGGTAGTATAGAGATGTAAGACAAGAATTCCTCTCTCTGCTTCCCTCAGTGACTCGAGGGAAATGCAACAAACCCTGAGTTAAACTCGGCACCCAGGCAATGACAACCTGTCCCCCCTGCCCACCTCTCAGTGCCATCATGTGAAGCAATTAAGTGTTGACAGTTTCTTTCAGTTTGGAAAATTTGGGATTATTTCTATCCCCTTTACACCTCTTGATGCTCTCTCTCATTTGCAGGTACTCCAACTAAAAGAACAGAGGGTACTCATAGGAGCAGTTCTCCAGATTATACTTGTTTTATTAATAACTACAACTACACTTGGTTTTGCTGAAGGAAAGGAAATCGCAACTGCTTGAACTTGAACTTTTCTTTATAGTCTCCTTGTAATTTTTAACATGGTTCCTAGAGAATCAGAAGTTTACATGGCAGACTGGCTTTTGAAATACACAGATTATAAGAATCCAAAATGTCCAGTGTGAGCATTCCAAACCAAGAAGCTGAAACAGGAAATTTTCTTGGGTCCTTTTTCACTGGCATTGGAGAGCACTGTCGAATCTGCAGCCTCAGGCACCTCGTGCTCTAGAGCAGTGACTGTGGGAGCTTCACCACTTGCATCTTCTGACTCTGAGTACTCACTTGCAGTGGTGCTCTGGTGCAAATTTGCCATTGCAGAGCAGCTTTGTCAGCCTTTCCACTCATTCAGCCTACAGGGAACAAACGTGTCTGTGCTGCAATACGAGCACAAGCCCTCCCAAAATATGTGCATTGTAACCTTTTCTTTCTTTTTGTACTGCTGTTCCATACACAATGCTGTGTGTCCTGTGGCTTTGTTGGTCAGACAGAAAAAACTGCTTTGGTCTCATTCCCAGCTGCTGTATGCATTGGCTGCTCCTGGAATATAATGGGACTGGTTTATGTTTCATATCATTTAATGTACTGGAATTACTACCAGAAATAACTATGTTAAATAACTTCAAATTAATTCTTCCTTCTGAGGAAAAAAGGTGCCACTGAGAAGTCACACACGAGTTTAATTTCCTGGGTTTATGGCCACTGAATATATCAAGTGCATAAAAACTTTGATTCTTAGTTACTCTCAGAGTAGGACAGAAGGCTTTGAACATGGATGTGCTCTGAGTCTTGGGGCACCTGCTACCTGAGTGTTTGGGGCTGTGATGAGACACAAAACTCTCTATATCCTATAATGTTATATCCTTGCAAACTCCCCCAAAAAAAGAAAGGTAATAATCCTAAACCAGCAAGACTTACATTCTAGTCATCAAGTTATACACATCATGAATTCATCAAGTTACACACATCATGGATAGCCACACTCACAAAATGCCAAGAGACTCTGAGATTTCCTGATCAGCAAGACAGAGTTAGAACTGAGCTAATAGAATAATCCATTCAATTAAAGCAATAAGAAAAATAAGATAAAATTCTGCCCCTCTCATTTGTTCAGAAACTACTGTTGAGCCTTCTGCAAATAGATTTCTGTGCTGTTCACATTAAGTCTCTTGAAGTTACCAACAGTTTCCAGCCTTATTTCACCTGTTGTGGAATAACTCAGTTTGCCCTCGCAGGCTCACCCATGCCACAGACTCTGTTGAAATGTCTGTGTTGCAGACCTGGTTCAGCACACCACTGCAGCTACCTGGGTGCACACACAGCACTCCAATTCCTTCTGGAATTTTCCCTTCTTCCCTTTGTGCTTTTCCCCTCAAATCCCACACACACTGAACAGCACAAATCGTGGGGCTGCTCATTGAAAATAGTGTTGTTTGTTCTGCCTGACTGAGTGAGAATTACAGTAAAAGCAAACTTCCCTACCAAAATAGCAAACAACCATTTTTGTCACTCTCAAATCAACTAGTTTCTCTGATGTTTTCTGAAGTCATGGCTATACTTTTAACATTTTAGATTGTTTGAATGTATCCACCTGGGGAGACCTTACAGCAGCCTACAAGAAAGCTGGAGAGGGACTTTTGACAAGGGCATGTAGGGATAGCACTTTAAACTGAAAAGAGATAGATTTAGCCTGGCTATCAGGAATAAATTCTTTACTGTGAAGGTGTTCAGGTGCTGGAATACATTTCTCAGAGAAGTTGTGGATGCCCCATCTCTGAAAGCTGAAGTTTGGTCTGGTGGGAGCTGTCCCTGCCCCTGTCAGGGGGGTTGATGATATTTAAGACCCCTTGCAACCCAAGCCATTCTGTGATTCTATGGTTCTGTAATCATCCCTTTTGAAAAAGGGAAAATAAATGAAAATTTAGGGCATCCAAGAACCTTCCACTGGGTTCTTTGAAACTCAGTTGCAACAGGAAATCAACCACAAGCACCAGAAAATTAAAACAAAATTTAAGGTTAAGAACCCTTATCAAGAAATATAATTATTTCTATATTAATTTCTCTATTTAAAGTATGTGCTAATTTGGAAGAAGGGAATCAGATAGAACATTATGCATATGCTAAAATTATTCAGGTTGGGAAATAATTATGCTTAAGACATTTTATTGGTCTGCCCTTAAGAACCACCAGGTGAGAATTTACTCTTCTTTCTTGCCTGCATGAAAGAGACATGAATATTAAACTCTGACATTTTGAACTGTCCTTTAGGCATCTGAATTTTCCTTAAGCAGATGGGACAAATACCTTCCTTTGTTCTTCAGCCTCTGAGGGCACAAGAGAAACTTCATCATTCTATGGGTAAAACTTAAGAGTTGATGAGCACAAGATGATATGTAGATGACTAAACCAAGAATTAATAAAATTATCACAGGAAGGTAAGTTATACTGAGCCTTACTAAAAGGACCCATGCACTGCTAAACACAGGTTAAGATTTGATGAGTTGTAGAACATAACTAATGAAACAAAGCATAGAATGGGACTGTAAAAATGCACATATGGATGTTCATAATGCCTCTGAATTCAGACTAACACAGGCACCAAAGCAGGTGAGGAAGATAACTAGGGCTATGGAAAACTCTTCCTAAAAAGAGACTCAAACTGTGGGCTTTTTTAACTATGAAAAGGAGGTGATGAATAAGATCTATATCTGAAAAGCTGTCTGTGAATTAATGAAGAAAATCAAAGAAAGGGAGATTCCTGAGAACCTGGATTTTCCTCTACCACAACATAAAGGGAAGACTTTTTACACAGGAAAATGTTGGAAAACTTTACAATAAATCCAACATTTTCCCACATAGCAAAAAAAACTCGGTGGAATACTGAGTTTGGCCCTGATTAGGCCAGGGAATAAGTTATCCAGTTCTTTATTTGGAGCTCTGTTAGGTAGAAGCTCTGTTAATTTGGAGCTTGGTTAAGGAGAAATAAAAGTGGTGAATTGCACCCATACCAGTTCCTGTTCCTGGTGTTCTTAGAGCCTTTTCTGGAAAATATGAAATTACAGGGGGCTTGATTCTGACTCCCAAATGCAGTTTTCAGCTCCTGGTTATGGAGGCAGAAAGCCAGGCTGTGAACATAGGGAATAGAACCTGTTCTCCTCAGTGTCCACCACCCTGGGGACTTTGGGAGAAGGAAGGTAGGGCACTGCTGCAGGGACCTAAAGCATTAACTCCTTCATTAGCAATCAGATTATTTTCCATTGCCTTGGCATTGAGTGCATTTGGGGTTGTGTCAAGAAGAACAAGAGGCAAAGCCACTCTGTGTCATGGCACTCTCTTGGCAAACCTGCTGCCTCCAGCCTTCCAAATTGCTTCCACAAATCCAGTAGGTTAATCAGACCTCCTTAGCAGCTGATTTAAACCCATATATCCATTCCAGTGTACAGCCTTAACTAGATCAATTACAGAAACAACCACTATAACCATGACAATTTGCCTGCATTTTTGAAAGGGAAATCACAAGAGGGTGATTCATTTGCTTTGAAATGCTTGAAGATAATTGCTAGTTGCTTATAACGATATTGTTTGCTTAAATTCTTGGCTATTTCTTTCTGAGCCTTTTATTTTACATGAATACTGTTCTGTCAGCTGATGATCTTTAACAACACTGGCAGATCAGGCTATTCTCCTATCAAGCCCAGGTATGCCTGTGAGGAATTTCAGAATTAGTGATCTCCGTGGAGAGAGAAATCCTCAGAATCATGAGGTCTGGACTGGACTCTTCAATTTAAGTGTGTGATTTTGTCCTGGCAGTGAATCAACACATTAAATCAAAGATTTTTTCATGATTTCAAGAGCAACAATCATTACACTGGCTTCTTAGTGAGTCATGGCTTTTCCTATAAAAAAACCTTATTCGACATGGCTTAATTTTTTAATATTAAAATAAGCATGCTTACTACGTATATGTAGAACTATATCCTGGTTTGCAAAAAGCAGCTTTATTCAGTTCATGTATCATTGGCACAATTTTTAAACTGCTGTAAGTTGGCATTAGCCCACTGGATCAGACAGCTGAGATCTGTCATGGTAATTTGACTTTTGTCAGCTATTTATGCTATATTAAAAGTATCTAAACTTCTATTGCTATGTCAAAAAGTAAGAGGCTTCCTGCCTCTCTAGTTACTTTTAAGGTCTCATTTATATCATGTCACTCACAGAAATAAAGAATTATCCATGGTAATTCTTCTACATTGGCACAGGTTTATTTTTTCTCTAGCAGGAAGCAGACGAAGCAATATTGAAAATGCAGTAGCAGTCACAAGGAACAGATGCTAGAGAATGACCAACCACAAATATATTTCACAAGATCTCTCATCTTGACCAGCAAGACTTACAGACTTGGGCTTCAGCTGAATATCTGAATTTCTCTCCTCCTTTTAAGCTCAGGTGCATGTTTTCATTTGAGCAAATTGGTTTTGTTTTTTTTCCAACCGATGATAAATTTCAGACATTTCAGGTAGAAATGCAAACAGATGGACCAGCCCCATGTCCTAGCAGTGGTGCATCCTGCTACCCAAGTTCTCTCTCAGGGTGAAATTCAGTCTTGTGCAGAGGGAGCAGGCTGGCCAGGTAGCCTGGAGCTTTCAGCCAAGCCAAGGACATGAGCCTTTTTCTGACTCACTGTGCAGGAGGCTACGTGTTACCTGGCCTCACCTCCTTACCCCAAACTAACTTGCATTCAGAAGTATGTTATCCTGAGGACTCCCATCAAGGGCAGAGCATCAGACAGATGGCAGTCTGGTCCTCAGAGGTTAGGATATAGATGGAGAGAGAAAAAGCAAACAAATGAAGATAAAAATGCTACAAGGAGGAGCTGGGTATTGAACAACTGCATGGTACCTTGCACAGTGGCCCCTGATCCTTACTCCAGTACATATATTATAGACATGTAACAATTTTCTAATATTCTGCACAAATTCTGTCTGATGTAGTTATTTTTGTTGTCAACTTGTTTCTTTCTTTAACCTTATTCCTACCTTGTACTTAATTTCTTTCTGTTTTGCGTCCCTTTTTATGTGCAAGTTTTGAAGAACACCTTGAGCTATAACTGAAGTTCATTTCAGATCTCTAGGGTCTGTCCACACTCTTAATGAAATAAAATTGCTATTGGTGGAACATGTGAAATGAATTGGAATAATTTAGTCTCCCCAGTGCCTGAGTATATGTTTCAGCAGACATTTAAATTGTCCCCAAAAGGCAGAGTGGATGTTTATCTGTATGGGCTGCACTGGGAGTTGTGCACCCCATGCTCTGCCAGCAACTGCCTTTTGATTAACACATAATTCACATAAACTGTATTCCTATTCTTTGAGCAAATCTGATGTACTAGACAATAAAACCCTGTTGTTTAGACAGCCAGTTTAACCTTGGCTCTTGGTTTCATGGGCTGTTAGGTACCTAGGTAATGATTGCAATTCTTCATCTACTAGAGCTCGTGATGTTGTAAATACAGTTGAGTTAATGGGTCACAATTTTTCCCTTTTTTCACTCCTTCCTAAATGCCAGGTAGAGACAAGAGTAATGGCTCTGTGCTGGATCTGTATGTAGCATTCTGTCATATCTCTCTTGCATGTACTTTAGCACAGCCCATGAGTAGAGGGGCACTGGAGGGGCCATTAATAAATGTATAATTGATGACTTACATAATCAGGCAGTTTAATTGTTTTAAAAGTAATGATGGAAGAAATAAAGACTGTAAAAACAGGCTTAAAAAACTTGATCTCGCTGTGTGGCAAATTTATTTTCAGTACAAGTATGTGAAAGCTGTTTCACCTTTCTGATATGGAATCCTGAGATAAAACTGAAATGAAGCACTGATATTTTGGAAGAAGGCAGGGATTTTGTTTAAGGCACAGGCCTGGGATTTGGAAAGCCCACTTTCAATTATCAGTTTTGCTGTAGTCTTTTGACTGAACAATTTATCTGCCTTTAGATCTTCTTGTGCCAGACATGATGGACATTTCTTCTGCCCAATATTTTTCTTATTACTTAGAACCTGACCATCCTGCAGTCAAATACTGTATGTGGTTAGAGAAATGGGAATTAGCTCTTTACTGGAGACTTTATGAACTGTAGTTGTAATAGCCTGGAAAGGTGAATAAATTATTATTTAAAAAATCATTAATGATTAGGAAGATGTGACCATTTCTGCAATGAGGTATTCTGGCCTTTTAAATTGAGTAAGAGAGGTTCTTGAGGGTATATTACCCCAGATCTTTCATGTTCTGCAGAGAACCAGAAACACTGCTAAGCCCGAGGAAGCTGTGCTACAGAAAAAGCACGATTTAAAAAATCCACATTGTTTAGAACTGAAACCAAAACACTACAGAGGGTCAAGGCAGTGCCTGGCAGAAAAGAGTGATGGGGCAGCTAAGACTTGTAGCTTATCCCAGGTGAAGCACACTGCTGAAAGAACAGAGGCACCATATACTTTGAACAGAGGCATCATATACTTTATATTTCCCTGTGGTAGAGGAATTCAAACATGTTTATATCCATTTCTAAAAAAATCTGCAATCTCCAGTTGGTAAGCTGGAAGTCTAGGAGATTCTCTTTTTATTTTGGCTCCCAGAATAACATTTTTCAGGCTTTTGATTTATAGTGCAATTATGTTCTGGGGTGAGCTTAATATCCCTATAGGAGAAGCCTGGGCTTGCACTGCTCTCTTTGCCTCAGCTACAAAGAATATCCAGATTCCTGTTTTTCCATCAATGGTCTAAATCTAAATGCATGTACTTTCACCATATTTAGCACCATCTCACCTGTCACCATTGATAATTACATGTTGTAGAGAAAATGTAATCTAGTGTTTGCATATTTCTGTTTTAAAAGTAATAATAACTTCTATCAGCCTAATGTGTCCCAGTTACTGACAGCCCTGATACAGCTTTGTTTAGTTAAGACAGGCAAAATTATAATATACAGGAATTATCATCCTCTCTTTTGTCATGAGTCTCTTCTAAGAATAGCCACTTTATTTAGATATCTAAATATCAGTCCTGAAACAAGCTGTTCAAACAGCATACTTGGTAATTCCTGTGTCTAAAAAATGGAGCCCCATGAGAATGTACAATTGCAGCATGCACTTGGGTCTCTAGAAAAAGATACAAAATGTACCTGAGACAGGGAGAAGCCTTTTTTGTGTGCTCATGTGGTCTCATCTTTGTTTTTGTCCAAACCATTGCATAATCTGAAATTTCAGCACAGCATGTCTGCCAAAAAGGTAAAACTTGCTTATGTGCTAAGAAATCTAGGCAATAATGTGAAACAGAGACACTGAGTAGCTCTTTCTGCAGTAGATTAAAATGCACTTATTGGGTCTAAATGCCTGGGCCTCAATTCTCATCAGCCTGACAAATATGAACTAAATGACATGAAGTTATACTTCATGCAACCTTTTGAAAGGAAAGCTCTGATGCACACTAGAGCTTCTTGCAGTGAGATATTGCTTAAGCAATACAGTCTTTTAAAAGCCCATATAATCAGATACTTGTTCATGTTAAGTGTCTTGAAGTGAGGCCAAAGGCACTCGATGTCTAAACAAGGTCAATTTTGGATAATATTCCCTGTTAACCATCCAAGAGAGCTGCATAATGGCTCTGCCTATAGCTGCCAGCACAGTAAACACTCACCTGCCCCCTGTGCCTGCAGCCCAAGGGAACAGCAGACTGGCAAGGATGGGAAATGGTGAGCTGGTTGTATCCCTACTTATATAAAATAGCCTTCTTGTAGAACTCTTACAATAAATATACATTTTCACTTACAGAATATTTTTTCCTGGTTGAACAAAGGGGTATAGCTCACAACAGGATGAATTGAAAGAAAATTACTCTTTTATCTAAGGAAATTTAGATACTGAGGAATGCTTTTGTGCAGAGCATCCATGTTATGGTTAGTGGGGAGAATAAACAGCAGGACAAGTTGTCTCCTATTATTAATATTATTTGCATTTAGAGCAAAAAGAAAGATGAAGGGGCTTTTCTGTCTTACAAACTCACTGGGACTTATATAGTTACCCCTGTGTGGTGGCTTCCAACACTACACCTGTGCCTACACTTTTCCTGTCCACTTTGGGATTTTTCTTATTTTCATGTATATGTATATGGCCATATACATGGATACATCAAAGTACACATGTTAAAAATACACACATATATGAAAGAGAGATTTTCATTTTGTCCCCTGCTGCTATAATCAGTCAAAACAAAGAGGTGTTTCAGTACCATTATACAACAGAAACAATGAAATTGAGTGAATATAAAGAAGTGCTCACAGACAGAGTAAATGAAGCAGGATCCTACCCCAAAGCAATGTCTTTTTTGGTTCTTGAAAAATATGCTATTTTTTTTTTTAAGATACTTAGGGAGATAAGGGATACAAGAAGTTTTTTCATGTTTCAGCTTGGACATCATGGTAAACTTCTGAACACATCCACAATTCATCACCATGGGATAAATTATTCTCAAGAATGAGCCATCCCAGAATTGATTGTGTAACAAACACTTGTTCCTCTCCTTCAAAGCAAACCTGAAATATGATGATGTTGATATGGAGTGCTATCCGTGTGAATACTGAATTATTAGTTGTAACAATAAGTGTTGATTGCATTTTTGAGTGTTTTCTCATGAAAGGAGTTGGTGATTTAACATATTAAGGATTTCAGCTATAAGCTATTAAAAACAGCTGCAGCCTATTACCCTGGGATGACAGCCACTGCCAACAAGTCCAGGATACCTGTGACATATGTACCACAAAGGAAAGATTTAATGTCTTAAGTAATGAAAACAACTCACTCAGTCAAAAAAAAAAAAAAAAAAAAAAAAAAAAAAAAAAAAAAAAAAACAAAGAAAAAACAACCCAAAAAAACTCAAAACATGCGCTTCTCTGAGAAATATTTTTTTTTCCCCATAGGATTTAGGAATTACAAGAAATCATGAACTAGATCTGTAAAAAGGCACACTTAATTTGCTTTCACTGTTATGCAAAGGTATGACCTTGTGTTTTCAGAGGAGTTCATCAGTCTCCAGAGAGAGATTAAATAAAGAGGAAACTTACCTCTGGCAACTAAATCAAGCAGTTTAGATTTTAGACCATCAGCTCCAGCCACTTAACAAGATTAATATGCAGGGGCTCCTCCTATGTCTATTCAGAGAGAAAGAAGAAAAAGGGCAAACAAGGGAGTGAATTAAAATCATTAGGGCCTGCAAGAATGAAAGGCAAGCATTCCAAGTAAGCAAGTATTTATTAGCACATGAGGCCAGTTTTAGAACTAGTGAAATGATGCATTCATCAGCAATGGCAGAAATATTTTTGGAAAGACCACTTTCTGCATGCTTGTGTGCCACCCTCCAGACCAGTCTTCAGCTCCTGGCCTTCACATTTCCCTGTCAAGCATTTAGGGACACTCCCCCATCTCCCAGCAGCTGGAAATTGTCTTGTATCTTAGTACATCTTACAACATATTTACTTTGATCTGAGGACAATCAATAATAAGAGAATATGCTTGACAAAAGCCCTGTCTTTCTATGCCTGGCACCAGATGATGTTTTACAAACAACTTAGCAAGTTTCTGCAGCAATGACTACATATTGATTTCTAAAGTACTTTCTGAGTAAATCAGGAGATTTGAGAAGCATGGACATCAGACAGGACAAGGAGTATGAATTTATAAAAAGAAATGAAAAAGAAATCTTTTTGAAACTAACTGCAAATGAGAACAGAACACACAGGACAAAGGCTAAGTGGATGGGAAACACACTCCCTTTCAGACAGCAGTAGAGCAGTAGCCTGGATATTGTACACATGGGATAAATAGCAAAAAAATCCAGCTTAAAGTGAAATTCTTGGGCTGAAGTTTAGCAAATAAGGTGAGACAAAGTCTTGCTGTATTTAAAGCCAATACAGGCTTTCATTCTGAAAATTTTTGGGGTGAAGGGTCATAAGTCAAAAGTTTATGGTGTGTGTGTTCATTTAGAGAATGGAAGTGGTTGAAGTAAACATCTTCTATAAAAACAGAAATGCCCTGCAGAGACAGACCAACAGTCCACTTAACCCAAGAATTTATCTCCAACAAATACCAAGAGAAGGATTTTTGTTCTATCATTCTCTTCTAGCATCCATAATGGTTATATTAGTTATATTTGAGAATGCAATGCTGTCTTTTTCATGTCTTTATTAATGTCTTTTTGCTGACTTGATGTCCATGAATTTGTCTAATCCTTTCCTGAATCTTTGATAAAGTACCTCTATCTACAACCCCCTATGGCAGTATAGTCCAGGAAATGCCTATTTTCTCTGCAAAATCAAAGTACTTAATTTAATGGTTTAAACCAATCTTTTACTACTTTCAAGTTACCTCAAAAATACCTTAGTTGTGGTATGGAAGGTTACAGTGAGCAAGAGTTCCATGTTCACTTCCAAGCCGAAAGCTGGGAATTCACTCTTTTTATGGAAAAAAGAACAAAACCCCCCCTTCAACTTCATCATAGGTTAAGACAGCTGAGAAAATGACTGTGGGCACTCACAAGGAGTTAATAAGAGAAGCACTTTCAGGGTGCTCCAGGATTTATAACTAAAAAGTACCTAATACAGCTGAAAAAATGATTGTCAAGATATTAGGAAAGTAAAACTTGTCCCTTCTTGTCAGTCTGGGAGGCGAGCTAGACTGAACATGGATCATGCACCTTTGGTAAAGTACAGCCACAACAAAAGGGGGGTATGGAGATCCAGATTTGGGTTTTCAGTTTGAAAAAGCAGCAAATACTGAACCCACACAGATGTCTGAGACCTTTCAATACTGCAATGCAAAAAAAAAAACCTGCCTTGTGATACCTGAAGACACAGCAGCTGTATAGGGTACAAATAACCACCATTGCTGTGTTGGAATGTTGCAGTGTCCTGAGATACCCACATATGAGAGGACAGACCAATCCTGAAGAAAAATGCTGGGCACTTTGACACATGCTGTGCCAAAGTACATATGATGTAATCATTTTAGTTGTGCTTGATACAGAATTACATCTACCCTCTCTCTGATCTCATTTTGAATTGATAACAGAGCTCTTGAGCTGATGACTGGTGACTTTGAGAAGGCTGAATTAGACTGGACTTCTGCTCAGCAGCACCAGCTGATGTGGTAAATGTGATGAACATCCTCCCATGTGCGTAGACAAGAGAGCAAACCCTCTCTTAACAAAAGGATTTGAACTAAATCCTGCCCCAGTTTCTACTTGCAAGAGCAGAGAGGGATGCAGATCCAATTCTGCTGGTGACCAGCACCTGTTGCTAAGGGAGAGCCACAAGGATGGAGCAGATGAGATAAAGCAGGATATCAGTTTCCAATTCAGTCATACAAAGTAGATCCCATCCCACAGACACAAAATGGGTGTTTATTTCGTTACAGCTAGCTCAACTCAGCACTAAGTCTCCTCCTGATGCATTTTGTATCCTCACTTACTGAGGAAAAGGTTGATTCTCCCTCTTAAATTTGCTGCAAGGGCAAAGCATTGCCTTCCAGTGTGAGAGAATGCCAGACAGAGCAGTACTTCTTCATATCTTTTGGGTTTGTTCAACTTTATAATGAAACTAGTCTTTTTCAAAACATGTCAGTGTGTAATTAAGTAAGGGGCAATATATTTACAGTTCTGTTGTCAGGAAAGTTTAAACATTATCATATCTGTGTTGTTGGGGTTTTTTTGTTTGGTTGGGTTTTTTTAAGTGATTAATTTCTTCAAAATATTCCCAATCCAGTTATGTAATTTCCTACAAACACTGTTTTGTAACCATGGGTCTGATTCACCACTGCATCACTCCACTTTTATACCAGTGCCAGTCTGGCTGATTGATTTTCAGAAGGGTTATATCAGCATAAAACTGTAGCAATGGAGTTGTGAATCAGACTGAGACAGGGACAGCTACTCCAGGCAGAAAAATTCTTTGGAGAAACCTAACAGTCAGAAACCTTGGCATGGCCATAGCACACATAGATGGTTTTCTGTTATCTCTGGCTGAGTCAAAGCACTCCCTGGGTCCTGCAGCTTCACAGGTCCACTGAACCTACAGCTGCAATGAGTTCCCAGCACATGAGTTCCTTCCACCCACATCTCCTCCAACTTGGCTCATTTTTAGCCTTTTGCCAGGAGGGGCTGAAAGAATGAATCTTAATGAGTATTTTTTAAAAAAGGTTGTATGAATTCAGAACAACCATGCTAAATGGTGAGGGCCTGGCCTTTCCTAAAGGTTTTTAGAACTTCAGTGTCCAAAGCAGAATCATTTTGCTGGCTACTGCATGGGACTGGCATCTCTTTGATGCATATCTCATATGGAGCTGGTCTGGGATATTGGTGTGCAGTTATTATTTCTGTGTGTGCTGTGGTGGCTGGGGCTCAGGACTCTCCTGAGATAACCCCAACCTGTGGAATGCTGAGTTCCTCCCTTTTCCCCCAGTTGGCTGCTTTGTGGGATGTGCCTGGAGATGAGATCCTGCGTTAGATTAAAATCCTCCTCCTTCTGATGGAAATCTCTGCTGTGGAAGGATGGATTTTAAATGTGCCAGTGTGATCAATCAGATGCTTTTTAATGAGTCTAAGACTGCAAGAAGAGACAGAGGCCAGGAAGCATTTATCTCTCAGGAACCAAACAGTGATTATGATTACATGTGGGATTTTTTTCTGTCTACCAGATTTGTTGATAAATTTGCTTCACCTTTCTCTGTTTCTAACACAAAGGATTAGTGGAGGATTTCCACTCATTAAAAAAAAAAAACAAAACAAAAAAGCAAAATAAAACCCTCCCCCAAAATCACCACCACCTTCTTTCTGGATTCAAAAATTTATAACACAAACAAAAATACTGGCCTCTCATTCTATTTTTTGCAATGTCCTTATCTATTTCTTCACAACACATAATCCCATGTTTCTAAATTTTCTGTGAGATTTCAGCTGCTGAACATGTCAAGAGGAAACATTCTTTCTACCTTCATTCCAGTTTTGCCAACCAAGAATTGATCCAGCAAATTACATGTTACCAGAGCACAGCAATCAGTATTAGTCACTTGAAGGGCAAGATACCTACTAAATAGTTTTCACTGTGAAAATATTTTCTGCTTTTAATTTGCTTTCAGCACACAGTTCATGCTTCCTGCTTAGTCATGGTTCGTTTCTTTGTAAATTTTGTTGTTTAAAAGGCTCAGTGAAAGGTCTTCTTTCAGAAGAATGTGTTTTTCAGTGCAGCACTGACTTTCCAAGCTGGATTTCCCTCTAGCTGGTCTTTAGGAAAAGATTTCATTCCATCATCGCCGTTTCTCAGCCAGTCTGTTGGGGCTCACTCAGCACGAACTGCTGGGGTGCAGAGACCTCCATCCATCCTTCACTCCCCCCTTTGTCCATCTCCTTCTGCTACAGCTTGTTCTGTGCTTGCTTTGCAAGGTCTCTGCAGGGCTCCCATATTTCTTCTTTATGTTTATGGCTGAGAAAGGCATGGCCTGGAGTGGGGCAGTGCACACAGAATGGGGCCAGTGCTCCAGGGCCCTGAGTCAGCTCTGCGTGGTTAATCTGGACCTGCTGAATGTGAAAAGGATCAACTTCACACCTCTGGGTTTTATCTTTGTGGGTTCTGTTGTTCTGTGGCTGGGAATTCCAGCCTAAGAATCAAGTAAGTGATTAGGATTCTCTTTTAGCACTCAAAGTTGGGAAAAGAGGGTTTTCTGGAAGTCCTGATTTCATCCAGAGAGGCTTAATCTAACCCAGGGAAATAGATATAAAACAATAAAATTGAATAAAAACTAAACTAAATTAAAATACATTATTGACCATTTATTTCAATGTGGGCTCAGAGAAAGAAATACCTGCTTAATAGAGCGTTGTGTTTCCTCAGTGATGTCTGAAACAGAAGCTGACAAAATTTAAAACTAACAAGTTGACTTTGTTTACACTTTCAGAGTAACAGACACTGCAGAATTGTGGTATATTTCTGAAGAAAGACTCCCCTGACATCATGTTAGAGAAATGTTTCAATTGGGAAAGCCCATATGTTTATTTTGTGCAATAAAGAGGGAAAAAAGAATATGAAAAAAAAATTCGAAACGCTTTGCCCTCAGTGATGATACATAAAATTTTTAGAGAAATGTAACTGTACAAAACTCACTTTTATGTTGATTCATGAAAATTTATTTTGATAAGAAAATAGAAGAATTCTGATGTTTTACATTTATGCTCTTTTGTATTCTCTGTAATCTTGCATGTCTGCTCTAAAATTTTTCAGTGTTATTATTTCAAGTACCTTGAAGTTTCACAGATTCCCACCATTGCTCTTTAGACCTTTGCAGTGGCATGAGAAGGAAAGATGGAGTTGCACAGAGGAATTCAGAAGATGAGCATCCCTTACACAAGGAGCAAACTCACCTAAGACGAATGGCTGACAGTCAAAAAAGGACATGAAAAGATTTCTGCAGCTTACATGACACTTTTGGACAAAAGGGTTTAATTGCCTGTAAAAAGAAACTGTGAAACCTTCCCAGCTGCCCCTCAATTAAGTCCTTCTTTGGTGTTAACTGAAGAGAATCCAATTTGGTTTTCCCTGAGGGCTCTCCATGGGTTGAAGTAAAGCTCAGTAAGTGGAGAAAATATGGAGATTCAGCTCAATAAACTGCTATGTAGAGTCATCCTTAGTCCAGATGGGATCAGAAGAATAGTAAAATCCTGGAGGCGACTAAATTCAAATGTAATTCTCAAAGCTTGCCTGAAAGATTCCAACAAGGTCTGGCTTGCAAAAACTGCAGTTACAGCCATTAATTCTTCAAGAGGGGCAAGGTTGTGACAATTCCCCTCTCTCACTTCATAACCCAGCAGTTTAGCCCTTGGCTCTTTCACTCAGCCCCAGTGCTCAGCTCTCATGCTCTGAAGGGACTGAGCCCTGAAACCCTGCCTCTCCCCACAGCTGCCTGTCTCAAGTGCAAGGCTCACCTCATTTTTGAGGATGTTGTTATGATCCTCTCAGGCCTGAAGTGGGAACAGACTCAGCTGACACCAGGATGCTCAAGACAGCCATCCTGGCTGTATCCAGCAAGGAAAGGCATCCACCACATCCTGGGCTCCACCAGGCCATGCAAGCATGCCTGACACCTGTGGTGTGGTAAGGACAACAGGTTTGTTGTCCTGCTGTATTTGTAGGGGGGAAGTGCAGGGTTGCCTTGCAGGTACCCTTGGATAACAATAATGACACCTTTTAAATACCTTGTTACCTTATTTTCCACTTGTTGTTTTCTTTCACCATGATCCCCCCTGTCTCTTCCCTCCCCAATCCTCTCCAGATAAACAACCCAGCCTCATTTACTTTTTTGCTACTGGTTCCATTTTTACTACATCCATATCCAGTCAGTATTTCTGACCCAATTAGTGGCACAGTTAATCTCAGCTTTATATCTGTGGCTAATGTGGGTATCAAGCTGCTGTTGGTCATGCCCAAGGTCCCAAAGCTCCTTTCCAGGGAAGTTTTTCCATCCCTCACAACACTCCCTCTGAACCACCTGTGAAACTCACCCATTCTTCATGGGGCTGTCAGTAGCTCCTCTCAGCTCCTGTCATTGTTATCTGTCACATCAGCAATTTCTCACATCACAGTTTCCCACCTTAGTTCAGTCAGCTGGAACTGAGGCCAGGGCTGGGCACTGTCCCGGCTGCTTTCACTGTTTGGGGTGATTTGCCAGCTCCCAGCTCAGACTGGAAGGCTTTAACCTTTGGCTGAAGGTTTACATAATGCTCATCAGTCTGAAGCAGGAGCCTAAAGCCATCATCACTACATCTAATGAAAAATCAGAATTTCTGGAACTATGGACTGAATGAGCTTAGGTGACCAGGGAGAAATAGAACAGACCTTGCTTTTTCCATGTCCATATATAATGGAGGAGTAATTTGGTATTGTCATTACAAGCATCTTTAGCATAACCTAAATACTCCATCAAATCCAACACAGCTGAGGTAAGGACTTGTGCTTCTGCCTTGAGGTTCCTTTATCCTGCTGCCAGTGAAGACATCTCCAGCAGGAGCTCACTGGTCACTGGGCTCAGACTGAAGTGCAAAGTGGAGTCCTGCCCCAGAGAAGGAGATGGAAAAGGCCTGGCTGTTTTCATGGCTCCTTATCAGTCAGCTGGGACTCATTGCAAAATCACGACACAACTCAGCCACAGCTGCTCTGACCTCATTCCTCCCAGGCCTTGTCATCTGACAAGCGGCCAAAACATTGAGATTGAAACAACAGCTTCTTCTGGGGCCAGTTTGAAATGCTGTGTATACAAAGGTCATTCCCTGGCTGTGACTCTTTGCAGCAAGGAGTGTGAGCTGCCTTGCTGCCAGATATGAAGGTTTGAGAGAGCAGAAGCATTGAACCCAATGCACACTCTCCATCTTCCACTGGGGCTGGCTGCCTTGCAGGATTGCTGATGTCAGAGAGGATCATTCAGCTCTTCCAAGCTCTATCAGCCAGGGATTTTTTAGCACAGGTAATGTAATCATGGGATAACAAGATTTATCACAGGACTCATTCATCCAACGAGAACTGGGTCCAAAACACTTCCTTCAAACAGTTTTCCCCATGTCTTTTACTGAAATGGCAATATGAAATGGTATACACTGAAAAGGTAAAATTCACTACATGACTGAATTAATAGCCAAAAATTAACCAAATTAATTGTCAAAGTTCTGTACCTTTTAGCTACCATTTGTATGTTTGGAAACTGAAGAGGAGGCCTTCACAAGGTGAAGACATCACACAGTGGAGGAAGCATATCCAGATCCATGGAGAACAGATCACTGATGCAGTAAAACTATTTTAAGTGCCATATCCTGACAAGTACTAAAAGACAGAGGCAGAAACACAGCTACAGCCAAAAATTTTCACAAGTCTAATTTCAGCTTGGATTGAGGGGTGATTAATGCAACCTTGGTCTGTTATTTTCTGTAACCACACAGCTCCATGAGCACACAACCACAGTTAAAACACTTGGTAGCTGGGCTTGGGGAAAAGGGACCTTGAAGTTCCTTTATTTTTATTTTTTCTCTTTTCAGAGTTTTCACATTCCAGAAGCTAGATGTTTTGGTTGCTGTCAGTTTCATTAAATGCTTCTGGGCCAAGAGCCAGTATTAGAAATTATTTGAACAGTCATTCTTTTTAAGCAAGAAGACACTCACTGCAGCTGCAATACAAGAAAATCTGTATCAGAGCAGCTTACTGTGCAAATGCAGTTCTGTCACAATGATTGCAATAAGAACATACTGTATTGTCCATAATTACATCCATATTAGGAGGAAAAAAATTAGCTAAGCTGTTCAGTTACATGCCAAAACTATTTCCTGAGGGATATTTATTTTGACTAATGTTAGGGGAAAAAAAATGAGACCAATCTGGCCTGGTTTAATGTACTTGATTTTTCTTTTATGTTTGATGGAGAGAAATGAAGAAAGTCAACAATTTATGTAAAACCTCTGCTAGGTTTTAGGGTGGAAAGAGTTTTTAGGGTGACAAGAGTTCCTTCCTCTGGGCAAAGAGAAGGAATTCATAAATGCAGAATGAGACAAGGTTACTGTTCTCAGGGAGAGGTATTTTTTCCCTATCTACCACAGCACTTTTCTGTGGTTTGACACAATGCCAGCATTCACTGGGACAAAATCCTATCTCCTGAAGTACCAACTGCTATTTGGCTCTGGGTATTTAGAAATATGCTCTTGTTGCTACAGTGATCTCAATATAAATCTGTTTTCTTGCCTACTTTCTATTTCTTTAGTTGCTGTTGTTCTTAACTGCAGACTAAAATAACAGATCATATCACTCCTAAATGAGATAAGTCATAGCTAGCTAGATATTCTTTGGGTAAAGGCACAGGACTGCTACAAACTGTTGGCTGACTGTAATACTGGCTTGTCTTTAAACATGTGTCACCAGATTTTACTGTGAAATAGAGGGAGAGGTTTATATAAATTGAAGAGTGCCAGTAAGAATCATTGGCTGGCAGATTACAGATTCAGTTTCCCTGCAGCTTTTACTTGCTCTGGGGTTTTCCTCCCTGAAATACTGCTTTCTAAAACCAAAACAAACTAAAAAAAAATCAGTCTGACCATTGTGAACTCTGAAATTTGGTCCTGTAAGCTATTACTGCACAATTGTTGTGTATTTGTGAATTCCCCATCAAGTAGTTTAAAACTGTAAAGCACTAGGATGGTTTGTGATAAGATTGAGGATTTGGTAGCATGAAGAGTAGGGATTGATCAAAATTTAGGAAGTATATTTCATTAAAAACAAGGCATTTGTATCCCCTTTCAAGAAACACATACTGAAAAGTCTACAGTAAAATTATTTGTCTCCTACATTCTGGTAATGAAGTCCACCCCCACTGCAACATATCTCACTATATGTACCACTTCCTTAATCAAAACACAGCAGCATCATGGTCCTTCCCTTCTTCCATTAACCCTCTCTGGCAAACAATTTGAACAGGTGTCAGTCTAAGGGAGCCTCTTCCTTTGCAGATTGAAACTGGTTTTTGTTCAAAAAAGTTCATTCAGAGTAAGATGAACCACCCCATTTGTAGTAGCCATATAGCAGGTGTAGACAATAATTCAATATCTCCAGAGCACCTGGTTTGATGCCTGAAGGTCTGGCCCTTCATTCAGGCTGCAGGCTTTGCCCCAGCAAAGACTGAACTCTTAGAGTGTGCAGTAGTGGGATCAGTGGTAGAGGATGGTACATGGTCTGACCAATAAAGCATCCTGTGCCTACAGGCCTGTCCTTGGATGAAACCCAGTTACATGGAGAAGCAGGAATTCCCAATGTTTTCCCAGCACTACAGAGGAAGGGGTACTGCTGTTTGAAGCAGAGAAATCATTTGGGGAGAATAAAGGCTTGATGATGGTGCAAGGGGAAAGCTCCAGCTTTGAAGAATTTGGAAAAGCCTTGGTGGCTTTCCAAACCTTTGATGTTTGATTTGAGCCAGATCCTGAAGAGGGTCCCAGAGAAACCACTCCATCAGCAATTGCTTTGATCCAGCCTTATGGGAGAGAAGAGTTCAGAGTCAAGGATGTGAGCCCATTTCCACAAGAATAAGGGAAGTCTCCTGGAAGGGTAATTATGTGACTACCAGAAGGCAGGCTGAGCCCTGGGCACAGCCTGTGGCAAGTGCTCACTGCTGTCCCTCACACTGCAGGAGCTCAGCCAGAATGTCACTGCACCTGGGCCAGTGCTTCCTGCTGGACAAAGCTGTGATGCTGCCTGCCAAATCCACATCTCCCCCATTGGCTTCAGCACCTGTGAAGGAGCAAGGTAAGCTTGGAAAATTTTAACTCTAGGTGTTTCAGAAAAAAGGTTATTTGATTTAGGGATGTGCAGACATTAACAAAACAATCTTCTAGAAATGTTTGTCTTTGCAGTGCACTGGAGTTTATAATGCTGTGACTGCTGTCCCCAAGCTGATGTGCTTCCCCCACAATTGATCTTTTTGTTAAGAGCATTGCATGAAACCCAGGAGACTGGGCCAGTTTCCAGCTTTGTCACAGATGTCCTGCATGACCTGTAACACTTAGCTTAGTCTCACTGTGTTACTTTGGAGAGTGAGGGTGATGCCTCCCTACCCCAAAGGGACATTTGTCAATACACATTAATCAGTCTTGTGCAAAGTTGTTAATGGATACTGGAACAGGGGGTGAAAGTGAACATCTCTGTTTCATTTCTCATGGCAAAATTTCATGGGAAATCTTGATGGTTCTTTCAGGCCAGCCTTCCTAAGAGCATATTAAGGCAGGTGATGCCATAGGACAACTTCTCTTCTTTGCTCATCTTTCTTCCCTCTTTTGCCTTCTTGATTTTTTGTTTTGTTTTGTTTTCTTGCCTTTTCATTCCTCTGTTTCTTTTCTTATCTATCTACTTTAGGCATTACTTTTCATTACTCAGCTATTTTCTCCATCTGCCATTTATTCCTTTCCCATCTTTTTTCTGCCTAATATAGGTGTGCATTGGACTAGGAAATAAGGAGTTTTGTTCACCCCTTGGGCTCTCTTCTGTGCCTGCAGAATAAATAGAAATACATGTTGAAGTACATTTCCAATCTCCTGTTTAATGCACACTCACATTATAATGATTAGTTTGGTACCAATTTTGCTGTGTTTGAGGGAGCTGTTACCAGAATGGTTATACAACAATAGTCTGTTTGTTTGGGTAACATTGTCCTGATGTGATTCAGAGTTATGGTGTGCATATAAGCTGAAATGCTGGGTTTGGGTACATGGTCAATTCCACCGTTGGAAGACAACTGTGTGAGAGAGAATATGTGTTTATGTTAGAAATTTGTCATGTTCAAATCCATGTTTTGGCAAAAAGCCTAACAGAAATACCAGAGACAAGCCTTCTCCTCATGTGCATCTTCATCAGTACCTTCAGCACTCCTCTCAAGAAAGGGGATTTTGCCTCTCTGTCACGTGGGGTATATGTGGGCAGAGAGGATAAATTACGTGATTTTAATGTCTGTGTTGTCTTAAGTGAAAATGAAACATGTCTTTAGCTGCTTCAACTGTTCTTTTCTTGGTTAGTGCATCTTTTAGGAGGTGTCAGTGTGAAACAGCCTGCCCAGATGGAATTCCACCTTCTCAATGCTTGACTGGTTGTTTAAAGCCACTGCTGAGTCTGCAGTGCTGTGCAGGGATTGTGGTGTGTCTGCAAAGCAGAGAGTGAGAGCAAAAACAGGAAAAGATAAGTACATAACTGGTGTGCACTCTTGCCTAGTGATCTTGAATAGAAATAGGGAAACAATTATTTAATGATTAGTGACTTGCAAATGGATTAGATGCAGCTATTTAGTTGACTGTTATTGCTTGCTATTAAAATAAATGTGGAGACTCTCTAATGGCAGTGCTCAAAGGAGCATCAAAATGAAAGATGGTCCTTCCCAAAAGTTCCTTGCTTTCCCTATCTAATCTGAAGTATACCTTATTCGGGAAAAAAAAATAGCTAAGGGAAAAAAGAAAAAAAGAAAAAAAAAATCCAGCAGTATTTATTCAGTAGCTGCAGGGATTCTGCTATTAGTGCTACTGTTACAGGTTACATGTACGTGTAAAAACTATGCTGGAAATTTTATTCCAGACCTTCACACACTATTGGCAGTACTCTCAATTCAGTATAGTTTGTTTGTTCATTCTGCTCTGCCTCTGCTTTCTGCTTCAGGTAACTTATCTGAAGGCATGGGCCATGAACATGAGGATGCTGTTCCTGAAAATAATCTCAAACACTTACTTCTCAGATACTGTATCTGACTCTCTTCTGCCTGTAAAATTTGCCTGGAATAGCAAAATTTGCAAGTTTATGCTACCCACAATGTGTCAGAATCAGTTAAGTAACACAGTGCCCCAATTCTTATTGAAAAACAGGAGGAGAAAAGTAAGAAAACCAAAAGCAACAGTATGATTTTTTTTTCATAATAGCTTCCTATTTTATGCAAAATTCCAGTGCAAATTTCCTGTCCTCTGGCACCCTAATCAGATGTGACTTGTAACTGCTCTGAACATAAGAGTGTCCAATACTTTGTGTAATGGCTGAAAAGCCTTCAGTCTGTAAACATTCTAAATCAAAATAACATTCCTGCAAAATCTGTTTATAAAAGATTAAAGTGCCAGGTTTGATTTTGATTTCTTTTATACAATAGGCTCCAAGCAAAAACCTTCAATCTGAACACACTGACACTTTGTGCATATTAGTAATATGTACCAGAATTTTTCAAATAAACTACATTAGTGGGTGTTATCAAGAATAGGACTTGTGGGTCCAGTGTCCTGAGAGTTTCAAGGCATTCAAGATTTGCATCCTGGCTTTGTTGCTTAGCTAATGTCTTGTTTACAATGCTGCCAAGATCTGTGTAAGCTGTTTGACATGCAGAATAAATGTAGCCAAATCAAAACCATATCTTTATGCCAGCAGTGATTTTCTTCAACTGTCTTGTCTGTAGCATCCACAGAAGCATTATGTAAGCTTAATATTTGGGAAGGGGTTGAGACAAGGGAGGCAGGGGGTGATTTGGGCTTTCTCTATAAATTTTATCCAGCTTCAGCTTACAAATCACATTCATGTTGGACACTTGCTGACACTGAGATGCCACAGAAGGCAAATCTTATAGAAAGGTTCTTACCTACTGACCATGTCTGAATCATCTGTCCAGAAGAGACAACAGTAAAAAGCAATCAAATGTTTTTTCTCTTGTTTTTTAAAGGGAACAAATACCTGTTTCCTGAGCTGTTTATGTTTCTTAAAAAAGGAAATAAGGAGAGGGGAGGAATAAAAAAGAAGCATTAGTTGGTGAGCTGGTGGTGGCCTTGAATATTTTTGTCATCCCAAGAGCTGGCCTTTGAGAGCCTCAACAAAGCTGTAAGTGGGTCTGTGGGTTTCCAAGGAAACAAGATTAATTAGTGTGACTGTGGTTGGGAAATGTGGTCTAGCAGGTAGGGCTGTGACAGAGGAGTTGGGAGAGAGGGGTCTTATCCCCAGCTCTCACCTGCCAGGGGTGTGACTCTGGAAGGTCACTGACACCTCTGGAGCTGCAAGGTTTGCAGTGCTCCTCTCTGAAGTGCAGCCCCTCAGAGCAAGCAGCACCTGCACCACCAACACATCACCCTGCTCTGGCTGCTGCCCCTGGGTGCTGCTGTAACCCATGTCAGCACATGACTCTTCAGCACACAAATGCTGTTTGGATCATTCCTCTGACATATCCTTTTTGCAGGGATTTACAACCCAAGTCATGCAGTGACCTTTGAAACCTGTGACTCTCTGGCTAGAGATCCCACTAGGATTTTGCTGCTTCTCTCTTACAGCATAGCTTCACAGCATCAGTCTTTGGAAAACTTCTCAAGCTTCAAATCCCCTCTTCCTGGAGACAATGGTTGTCTGATATCCACCTGGTTCTCCTCTCATACACCAGCAGGCTCTCCTAACTTGGACTTACAATCTGACCCACCATCCAGACTGCAGCCAGACACTGGGAGCCTCTGCCTTTCCTCCTGCATTCTTGCAGCCTCAAGGCATTTTTTAACTTGCTTATAATACTTGATAAGTACAGTACTTGATAAGTAGAGTGATGCAGCAGTGCAGGCAGCTCTCCCAGAAGTCCACAGCCTGTGGTAGGTGGTGCCTGTCTCCATCCCAAAGGTGTCTGCCTGCCCTGTAACCAGGCTGGCTAATGAGAGTTTCAGCAATGACAGTAAAATTCCGTCTTCTTCCTCCCAGTATGACCTCTCCTGACATGTGCTGGCACGGTGGCTGGAGCTGTCACTTGCATCACTGAGATCTGTCCCTGCAGGATCACAACAGCCATGGCAGCTGCCTGTCTGAGTTCCAGCCAAAGGAACCCCCGTTCTCAGCAGCTTCAACTCCTCTGTGATCAATGAAGAAGAAAATGAGAAATATCACAGCCCTGATCTTTCTCAGGCTTGCCAAGGTGGCATATTCTCAAAAATAAGAAAGATTGTAGCTACTTGTGGCAAGACAGTGATGAAGGGGATAATTGGACAGAGAAAAATGAGCTACTAGAGAAGAGGTGGAGAAAAAAGGGAATTAATAGCCAGGATAGAAACAAGATACTTCTTGGCAACAGGAGAAAGTGAAGGAGAATAAATGGAGAAATGGTTAAGTGTAAAGAAATAGAGAGGGCAGAGGTTAGTAAGGTCAGTGGTGAGGAATGGAAAGCTAATATCCCCTGGCAGAGGATCAAGGGACACCTGACAGGAGGCTCCAACAGGCATGATGCTAAAGTGGAGCACTCTCCTTTGTACATCAGGCAGATTCCTGCCCTATTTTACATCCACTTGATAATTTATTTTCCACTGACTAATCTTTTAATACATATCAGTAAGTATTTTAATTGTTTGGCTTAGAGATTCTCATGCTTTGACCAGTTGCTCACTAATTACAGTTATTCACTACTCACAGTTCACAGTGGTCTACCTGGGAATTAATTGGATTTTTTTTTCAAGTCCTTGTCATCTGCCATGAGATGACAGCTGTCCAGGCCTGAATATAGAACATAGGTGGCAACAGGCTCTACTTTCATAGGTGTAAGCACAAAACTAAACTGCAAAGTCACTGTAGTTCTGACAACAAAGAAAAGGAAACCTTACCAGTGGTAAAAACATAAAAAGGAGATAGGGTTATTAACCCAACACATAGGCTCACAGTTCATGTCTCAGGGAGGCATTTTTTTAGCCTCTGGGCAGATAAGAGTTTATTGAGCTACACTCTCAGAACTACAGTTACTTGCTACAATATGAACCTAAAAATTTCTGAATGGTTTGACATGAGATTCAAGCCTTTTCTGAATAACAGGTTAATAATTTCTCCAAACACTCTGTTTCTTCTTTAACAAAAGTAAAACACATGCAAAACTTGCTCTTTCTCAGATTTAATCTTAGTGTAATAGAGACCCTATTTTAATAAATATTTTACCTATAGGTGTGCTTTACAGCTGGTGTTCTTTGAATATAAACACTTCTGTTTCTTCAGGGTGTAAAGATGCTGTATGAAAATACAATGTCCTACAGATTCACAATGCCATTTCACCCTCCTACTATGGATAACTTATTATAATGTTACAGTATAACAAAATTTTAATGGAATTTTTGTATCAATGCGTATCACAGTGACAGTAATATCACATGAATCCATTATGGTCTGTATTGTTATGATGAATATGAAATCATTTCACTAGGCTAAGATACTCTTTCTAAAGATTAGTTAAATTACTGCTTAGCTGCAGTGGAAGCCTCGTGAGACTGTACATGACATCCACAAGGATACCACACAAATTAGTCCTGGTTAGTTCAGTGCCCAGTTTCAGACAAATCAAAGAGATGAGGCACCTACACTGTTGCTGCACTGCATTGCAAGTCATTACTGCTTTGTTGCAGAAGCATTTATCATAGTCAGTTTTTCAGTCTGAACTACTGCTTTGGTCTACAGGAATTCTTTCAGGATGATACAAAGCATTTTGAGGAACCTGTGGAATAGTGATTTGATAAATTTCTGCCAGAAAAACAGGACAAACATAGATGCTTCTAGAGGTGATCAGGAACACCTGTCCCTGAGATAAAGCTGTTGCTGAACTCCATGACAGTGTCTGTTGAGATCCCATTCAGAGCCAACTGCCTCTGCTGGTCCCGGCACAACTTGGGAATGATTCAGTCCTTAGATTGCTGTCAGGATGCTTCCCCAGGTTGTATAAATGATACTGCGAGGTCTCACTGCTTTTGTTCCTTCTGGTACTCCACAGTCTTTGTCTCCTCATGTGTCATGGCAATACGTCACTCAGCAGAGCTGCAAGAATTCAAAATAAGTAAGTGACAAATAAAAACAGCCTGTTATTCAGGCTTGTTTGCAAGAACTTAAAGCTGACATAATTTTTTCCCTTTTAGTATTGGGATTTATCTGCATAAATAAAAACAGTGATGGAAATATGGCATAAGAGTCTGTACCAGCTTCCCTGCAAAATAGGAGCTAACATCTACAGAGGATCAGAAAGGCAGGATAGATACTGCTAATGGAGTTGAGATACAAGAGATGTACCTTTCCCATAATTTAGATTCAAATTCCCAAGAATGTGTGCTCCTTCCAAGGCCTCTATATGGCAGAACTTGTGGATAGTTTGAGAAATAAATCCACATTTCCTTTATATGCTTTATTTTTCTCTAAGTTTCTTTTCCTTTGTTTGCCATCACATTGTCACTAAAACTAAAAAGTAGTGTGTTCACCATTTCTCTGCTGAATATACAGGACTTTAGAGCAATCACTTTAAAACCCTCATTTTAATGTTGCTTGAAAGCATTCAGAGGTTGTAGCAAAAATATTCCTCATGATCTTAAATAGGCAGTAGGAAAAGCATGGTGTGGAAAAAACTGATCATATGGGTTCTCCATTGGCTCACCAGTTTTACAATAATGATTAGGAAAAAACCTGCACTTCAGTGACACAAGCTTTAACTGTAAATATAAGTTGACACCAGCACTTTCTAAAGGATTTGTAAGATTCAGTGTAGTGAGTGTTTATGAAAATTGCTATGAATATCCCAGCTTTATACAGGGGCATAGTGCAGTTTGCAGGAATATTAGCCAGGAGGAGATAAATAGACCAATTCCCATTTTGGCTAAACAGGTACAAAACTGGAATAACATGATTGCACTGAGAGGAACTTGATTATATCAATAGGAGCAATATTTGTTTATTGCAATAGAATTTCCTAGGTCATTTTCTGTAATGTGGAAATTTGGATGCTTCTCTTTAACATGTTTCTTCTGTAATGTGGAAACACACTTTTAAAATAGCAGCATATATTTGACAGCAGTGTGCTTAGGGAGGGCTGATCTTACTGAGATTGTTAGTCCTACAAGATATGCTACAGCACATTTCCTTTATAGTATTACATTGTGTAAATTGCTTAAACTCCACTCACCTGTCAAGATAGCTGGAAAAAATGTAATCTGAGTGGGTTCATTAAAAGGTACTATTGATGCTTTTTAGGTATCAGCTTTAAATAGTTTATTGGTAGACTCCAGTCATTGGTGTAAAGCAAGAAGACCCTATTGCAATAAACTCTCCTGCAGTACAATGAATGAAACTCAAATGAGGCCTATATTTTCTTTCATTTAAACAGATAGTTTTTCCTCTAAATGCATTGAGAATTGAAATCAACTCACAAATATCCATAATTATTTATGCCAGCCTAACAAATGACGGGACATCATTCTACATATTCTGTCAGAGAAAAAATCTGGCAAGTACTTGCTGTAAGGCTGTATTAATATTTGTCAATATGCATAGGTTTAAATTTCCTGCTGGATTTGGTTAGCAGCTTGCTCATCCCCTAAATGAAGAAGAATCTGGTAAATGACAAGCCCCTGTTTTCTGACCAAGGGCTTCTTCCCCACAAAGCTGTGCAGCCACAGGAAGCTGCAAGAACAGTCTCTATCCATTGTCTTCAGTGTCAACACTTATTAAGGACAGCACTCTGTGCCTGGTCTTTGAAAACCCTTAAGTGACATAAATGATACCTCAAAACTGTGCATAAAAGAGAAACTTTTTCATCTGCGTAGGACCAGGTGGTTTAGGGGAAGGATTTCTGACTTAGATGAGTTCTTTTTTAAAGGTCTTTGCAGAAGAACATTTTGCTCTTCACTTTTTTTAGATATTACTGCCTGAAACAATTCTTGCTAAAAGACATTAGTTTCTAGTCAGGGAACATCTGGTTTCACACTTACAGGTCCTGGCAAGAAGAGAATCTATTGAGCCAAGAATAGTACTAGGAAACAGGGAGCTCAGATCTCATCTACCTCTCATCAGATACAGTGTGAATTCAGGCAAAAGAGGTAAGCCTTGAATGGTATTAAAGATACTAGTTGGCTTTCTAAAGCAGAACAGCAAAATCTGCATTTAAAGTGCATTTGATTGATAGTGACCAGATTGTTTCTGAGGTCCTACAGAATAACAAAGACAGCAGAGGAGTGCTCAGCAAGCAGCAGCAGCATCTTGGGTGACAGATATGCAGCTTGTGGGATGGATTTTTGGGCTTAGTTTGAATTCACAAAAGGGTTGAGTTCACAATGTCACCGTTTCGTACTTCTTGAAAAAATAGAAGTGTGGAGTTCAAAATCAGACTCCAGAGTATCAGACAGAGTTAGGATGGATGCAAGGAAGGAAATGAGGAAAGAGGGGCGTGGAAGGCAGGGATAGGAAGCCTGGCATGAGCAGAGAGGAGTGTAAGGCACAGAGCTGCTGAAATGCAGTAGCAGTGGGCCTGGAGCCCTCTTTAATGAACATGCCTTGAGGAAAATGAGTGTGTCTGTCAGTCTGTCAAGGGGCAGAAAAAGGCACAAACCCTCTCCTGAGAGGTGAATCAGGTGCTGATGTGTAAGAGGCAGCAGCAGCAAATCCACACCTCTGAGAGAGCAGGAGAGTTGCTACAAACTTCCAGGAAAAAGGGTCTGACCTGAAGGTATCTAGTGGGATGCAGGAGGGGAATGCACATCATCTGTGCTAAGCCTACAGAGACAAAGGTCCTTGTCTATCCCAGCATTTAGAGCTACCTCAGCACTGGAAAGGAGAAACAAGGTCTCTGATGGTGTAGGAATTTTTCTGGTGAGGAATACCATACAGTAAAGTCTTGCCATGAGTCCCACTATCTTGCTGTATAGAATTTTAAGGCCAAAGAGAAGCTTTGTACTCTTCACTAATTAAAAGAGAAGGAAGAAGAAGAGCTATGACAGTTTTCTCCTTTGGAATTTATTTATATGGCTACAAAAAAAGATGGAAGATTATTTCTGGCCTGAGAGTATTTTCTCTTGGTTTCCATTTCAGTTTTTGATAGCAATTTTTCATTGGCTGCATTTGAGTCTCTGTTTGGCCTTTACTTACTTTAAAAGACAAAAGTTGGGTCTTGTAATTTTTATTATTTCTAGTGGAACTACATTAGGGCTACAGAGCTGTATTGTCTTGTAGTTCTTGTGAAAAACCTTATTAAGTTCTTGTGGCACAACTTTTCATAATCAAAGCCAGAAACAGTCATCTTGAATTTCAAATTTCAGATTTAATTTGCAGAATTCATAATTAGGAAGATAGAAAGCAAATATTCTTTTGCTTTTAAACTATGAAACTTTGATCCATTATGGAAATATGTATGGAGCCCTACAGTACCTGTTGCATGTGTCTGCTCTTAAAATGATACCCTTTTGCAATCTCTTTCTGAATAAGTGAATACCATTATTATTACCATTATACCAATACCACAGTGTTTGCCAAGTGCTCAGGAAATATTGCTGGGAAGTATAAGGAATACTATACTAATGTATAAAGACATGTGAACTGTGTGTTAGGATTATTTAGTTACACTAAATTTCCATGGTGACCAACAGCTGTACTTTAGGACAGCCATGCAAGTCTAGTGAGCATTATCAGTATTGTCTGTGCAACCAATGAAAACCCAGAATGTGAATTCTTTTTCCTGAGGTATGTAAATTACAGCAGGCGTGATATGAATAATACATCCTGTGCACATTAGCACAGTTTTTCAAATGCAAAAGAGATTCTATATGCACAGTTAAAATGGGCTTCTCTGAATGTTATATCAGTGGAAAATCTTATTTAGGCAGTGGAAAGAAAACGTGGAACCATCAATATGACTTAAATAGATATAGAGATCTGAAAGTCCTAAAAGAAGAAAAACCCCATTTCAGATATCTGAAACTAGTTCTTTTTTTGGGACATCATCCTGAGAATCCTGTTCTCTGAGGTTTTTCATGCTTTTACATCTACCAGAGTAAGGCCCCTACACAGGCAGAGAGACCCTCATTACAGCAATTGCTAATAGTGTGGCTGCAGAAAGTATATGTCAGTGTAATAGAACAATTGCTCCTCTTCCTTCCTCTTCTGTTATCTCATTTATTTGTTCTTTTGGTTTACTTTTGTCCTAATAAATATGCATGTGTTTATGTAAAATGAGAAAAAAACACCATCCTTCCTATTTTACATTTTCAAACCTAGGAAAGAATAAGAATGTTACAAATCATTAGTTTTAGATGGAAAAGGCATAAATTGCAAGAGATCTTCCCATCCTGGAAAAGAAGACAAAAGAAACAAAATATGGTAGATGCTGGTGGTACTCAGTGTTCTTTGGAAAGCTTTCAAATGGCAAGTGAGGGTCTGCAGTGGGTTCAGGGATAGAAGAGGAACAGAGGGAAGGATCAGAATGGTAGGATAACCCAGCAGAAGTAACCTGTGAGAGACTGTGAAAACTGTGCATTTAAATTGATATCTTTTATCTCACTATGTTTAAACCTGTAGGTCTTCAGCCAGTACCTTGGGAAACTATTTTGACTGTTTCTGGCAATTTTTCCCCCCTTATAATTTTACATATTTCATCTAATTTCTGATACTTTTAGAGTTGTATTACAGCTCTTTCTTCTTGGGCTCAGCCCCCCCTGCCATGCTCAGATTGAGCCCATCAAGTCATGCAATAACCTGCAGGATTACCAGACAACTCTGCTAGACCTGGAGATAATTTGACCACTCCTGCATGTTTCCCAGAGATTTGTCTCTCACCACCTCTGTCACCAGAGCTGTGTGGTTTCATCAGGGCACATGTTCAGGATCCAGGTCTTGGAGCAGGTAGGGGGGACAGACAGAACAGCCCTCACAATTCCTCACCATTCTTTTGTGAACTGTAAAATCATAGAATTTCTTAAATTAGAAGGGACCCAAAAGGATCATCCAGTCCAACTCCTTGCCCTGCACAGGGTTTTAATTCAGTTTTGTAACCCCTGATCCCTATGTCAAAAATCATTCTGACAACATTTAAACTTCGTCCAGTTCTGAAATTCCTGTGTACACATTCCTGCTGCTTTGAAATGCAATCCATCACCCCTGGTTCTGCTATGTGAAGCCATTTTTTAAACATTGTTAAGGGACCCATCATCTCTTCTTGCTAGTTCATCAATAATACTGTCTAAGACAGATTTACATCTGACTGTTTCTAAGGTCAGAGGCAGATTCTGACTTTGAACTAGGATGAGGAATCTTGTAGTAAGGCCTAGGAGTCCTTAAGAAAACTCAGTGTCCGTGTCTTCATTCTGGAAGGGAATATTCAAGGAAGGCCGAGGCAGAACTTGACAGCTGAGATCCACATTGACCCAGAGTGACAGGAATGTGACAAGAGGGCTGAGATTAGCAGCTTCCAGAGAAGAATGGGGAGCTGGAGCCCAGCAGTCACACAAGAGAGGCTGTCAGGAAGCACTGAGTTAATTTATGTTCAAATGCGACGTGGACCTGGCGTGTGAAACGGGAGGCTGTGAACACCAGATAGAAAAGATGAAAGAGCAGATGAATGGAACCTATTTCTTGGTGCACACCTATAGTGAGCTGCATTCATTTATCAAAGCAATATTTTAAAGACTAAAAATACTTCATGGAATTATTCATTAAATAGTCATTTCAGCTCTGACATACTACTCCTGCAGAGATCATAGACAGAACTCCTCTGCCTTTGCTTTAGTTCTTGATATCTCCTCCCCAAACACACCTCTGCATGTTCTATTACTATTTAAACAATTTTAATTATATGAATCAAGGGTAAACTATCATTATAAGCAAAGAGCTTTTAATATATTTATAGGAAGGTCCAGGGTTATGTTCTCTTTAAAGTGAAAATATTGTATTTTATCTTTTAGGGGAAAAAAAATGTTATTAAAAATCTCACATTTGTAACCCAGTACTGCTATTCTAAAGGTAACTATTTTTTTCTTGTTTGTGTACAGCTGCTAGTGTAGAATCTTAAGGCATGGTGATAATATCTCAGCTTTAAGGTTTGTAGATTTGCTCAATCTGGGCATAAGGCACCTGGTTGTTCTTCAGCAATTTTTAATCATGTCAATACAGGAATAAATACCAAAGGCAACAAACCATCAGGAAAGACATTGTGACTATCTGTGCAATCATACAAATCCAACAGAAGCAAAACAAGAAAAGGCAGAGATTTGGTTTGAATCTCATTTAATCTTCCAAATTACTTATCTTTTAAAGCTGACACTTTCATGTGGCAAATAATTCTTGGGGGGGAAACAACAACAGAAAATAATTGTCCTCCTAAGAGAATTTCTGCAATACTTTAGAAATTTATATTACTAGTTACAGGTATGAAGGTTAAATGTGTACTGGATTTTGAGGTCTCTGCCTTCTACAATTAGAATGAGGATATACTAATTTTAAAAGTGCAAGGTTTGTATAAATTTTGCCATAATTTTAACATCTTGAACAAGTTAAAAATGCAGAAACCAATGTTGAAATTGTAAAGAAGCCACATGAGAAATCGTCAAGGAGAGTAAATCCACAATAGCAATTCCTGAAAATTCAATAGTAATCCTAAATAAACCACTTGCATACATAATTTTATGATTCTAGTATACTTTATTTACTGTAAAATTGCAACTCCATGTTTTGATTTTAAAGCTATTCCAAAATTTAAGGTCATTACAATGTTCAGATCATATCTGCCAAAAATAGGGCATTTTTATCTCTGCAGCATGAGGTGTGAAAATGATTGTGAAGGGTGTATATGGGTTGGGAACAGCCTCCTATTGTCATAGCAAAGCCCAAATCTTTCCATACAGAGGTTTGGTTAATGAGATTTTAGAAGCAATTTAAATCCACAAACTAAAGGAACGATCTAAATGTGGTTTGGGGAATTGATTTCACTGCAACAAGATTAGATTTAGATGTGGTGCATGCTCCTTTCTTTTTTTGGTACAGTAGAAATATATATATAATTTTTTTCTTTTCTACTTGAAAAATAAAATTAAAGGATGTTTCTAAATTTATTTTTATGAATTCACTGGTTTTTACTGAAGAAAAATCAGATTGACAAGGATCTGTAATTATTAGAGCTTATGTATTTTTACAAAATATGTTTTTTCCAACAAATACAGCCCACTTCATCATAAAATATAGAAAGTAAAATATAAAAATTAACAAGGTTTTTTCACAGTTTCTTATAAAACCAATAACTCCAGGCAATAATGTCAACTCTTTAGATACATTCAGTGTCTATGAAAAAATAATCTCTTCACCCTTCCCTTCCTAAGTAAATGTTAAGAGGAGTATGTGCTACAATATGGATTCCAGCACAGAATTTGGCTTGTGGCTATGGGGCCAGGCCAGAAATTTCCTTGTTGAAACCAACATGCAGGAAGAGGTGAGCTCCTGAGCCCAAATGCTGAGAGGCTGAGAGCCAGGGATGGATATTGAGAGGCTTGGGTTGGGTTGGGTGAGCTGCTCTCCCAACCTTTGCACATGTTGTGTAGAGCTTTTCACCCATTGTTAGCACACCATAACTCTGGGAAATTATTTTCATCATCTTCCTTTACCTTCCAATCTCCTCCCTTCCCACCATACCTCAAGGGAAAATAATTAAACTCCTAGTTTTATTTTCACACAAACTAGCTTCGTTTCCACACAAAGTGGGTACTCACACTACAAAATTTAGTCTGTTTTTATGCTTTTAACTACAGGTGCCAAAGTTAGTTTGGGGCATCAGTTAAGTGGTCAATGAACGGATGTCAGTGCCTGCATAAGATATTGAAGAGATCTAAGCTGAGAAATTAAGTTTTTTCTCACAGATGTACAATTTGTAACAGTACCTGTGGCCTTGCTATCAAAGAAACCCCAAATGTTTAAATGAAGTCAAGGAGTCTACACAACTCCTCCAGCCTTACTAAGCACCTGGAATCCACACCTGAATTAAAAAAAAAAAATACACACCAGCTTTGATTTGAAAATTGCAAAACTGTCAGACTACAATGGAGAAGTAGCAAAATATGTTTTTATTCTCTCCCAGAAATCTGCATGTATATTGTTGGAAACAGAGCCAGGTGTGACCTTGGGTCTGATCCAGGGCAGATCTTCTGCCTGACCCAGTACTATCAGCATTCTCTCACTGGAGACTTGCTAAAGCTGCAGAGGGAAAAAAAAAAGGTCATGTGAATTCTGCTTATCCTTAAATTTTCACAGTTTCGATGTAGCTAAGGTGTAATGAAATCCTACAGTTCTCTATGGGTCTAGAGATTTCTTCAGTCACCATTTGGAATAATCCCTCAGAAGAGCTGTAATTGACTCTGCAACTCACCAGACAAATATGTGTTAATCCTGTTTTGCCCAAATCCTCCATTATAGTCCAGAATGTTTGATTACATCTTTCAGCTTTACTTGTTAGTGCTGTGGAAGACTTGTGTTCTGCCTTGTTAGAGGAACACTAAACTCATGAAATGGTTTAAGATTTTATTATTTATAGCATTTGTTTACCATCTGTATTACCCTAAAACTATTTGTGTAACCGTATCTGAAAATGAGAGATATTAGAATCTTTTTATATGCAATTTAATGTCAGGAAAAGACTTCAGGACTCAGGGAAATGAAATTTTGATCAACCAGTCAAAATAATTTGATGAGTTTCCCTTATTTTACATTCAAAGCACAAAGCATCAGTGGCTTGGGGCTAAGGGAGAATTGATGGTTTCAGTAACAAAAACAATACATGAAAAAGAGGAAACTCTTAAGTACCTTGAAGCTGGAAAATACATGGGTTGGGCTCTGTTCTGCTTTACCTTCAAAGAATTAAAAGCGAGTTCTTTCCTACAATTATGAGACTGGAATTGAAAATGCACGTGTGCCACAAGCCCTGCTGTTATGTTCTACAGCCCAGCAGAGTGCTTTGAAGGGAGCTTAGTCTGCTCCTGCCTCTGAAGTACAGAGTTCCTTGAATAGATACTTCTCTTGAACAAAACATCCCCATGAATTAATGCTGGTTACACTCCCTAAGTCGGCTTAGAAAGAGCTTTCAGGGCATTTCCTCAAAAGGACCTCAATGTGTGCTGCCACGATAAGCCCCAGTCCTCTGGGACCTTGCTCTTCCTTTAAGAATACTAAAAATTGAGCCACCCTATTGTTATTTCAGGTTTTATAGGCAAGCAAGCTGGCAGATGTGATTAACTCTGGGAGATGTTCCCTCTGGCCCAGATATCCAGCTTGCTAAAGGAAATGGGTGTTTGAGGATCTGTAACCTGGCAAGTCCTCACTGCCTGATCCCTTGGGAGCAAGAGCAAGGAAAGTGCTGTGTGAGGCAGGTTCTCAGCCCACACCTGAGACAAGGGAAGAAAAAGGGGTGATTTTTTTCTTTTTTTTTTTCTTTGTTGCTGTTGTTGTTGATTCCTTAAACCCTTGTAACTGCTGCAATGACTTAATTCTTCCAACAGTGGATGTTGTCTTTTATTAGTACATTGTTAGAACATTAAGAAGCATATTCAGAGAGATTCTCTGCAGCCTTCAAGTGCCTACAGGCAGCAGAGAGGGAGATGACTGCAGGGGGCTGGATTCCACATTCCTAAAGTTAGTCTCTTGCTCCAAATCATCCTGTGGAGAAGCCTTCATTACATTAGGCCTTAAAGGGAATACAGCAGACTTTCTTCCCAAGGCTAATGTTAACCTTTATGAATATCTTTCTTTGCTTCCCCAGAGAGACATCATTTTAGATCACTGTTTTAAATGGAAGCTGATTTTCTTTGTCTGTGAAGGCAATGAATGAAACAACAAAGCACCTTACTGCAGGTTTTTTTTTTCCATACAGTGTAAATATTTGCTTCCAAGTTGTAGATTTGTCAGTCAGATTTTAGTCTGAAGAAAATATTTGCAACCAAGATAGCAACCCCGAACATAAATAGGATTTATAATGGAAATAACAGTCCTTACTCTAACGTTATCATCATGTACCTACATAAAAAGGTGCAGCCCTCCTGTTGTATAATTTACTATTGGTCCTGTTATGTGACCTAATTAAAACCCTACCTTGAGGATGTCCTTGTCATGCCTGCCAAAATATTAGGGTAATTTAGGAGTTCCCCAAGGAAGGACCTGTGAAACTGCATTCAGCAATCAAATGCCAGCTTTCACACAAGAGGGCTTACTTAGAAGTTGTGAGAAGCTGATTTTCACAGTGCAGTGTAGGAATTACTCCTTTTTCCATTCTGGAAATCAGCTCAGATGCTCTTTCCCCCCACCACCACCCAGCAGCTAAGTCTCACAGAGCCACTCTCCCCGGAGAGGATGGGTGAAGGAATTGAAAGGGTAAATGAGGTAAAGTCAATTTAACAAGTAAAATAAAGGTCCTGTGTGCCAGCAAAGAAAAACAGGTAGTTCATTCACCACTTCCCACATTCAGTCATCCCAAGGAGAGCAGGGCTCTGTCCCCTGTGATGGAGACTTGGAAAGGCAAATACCAATGCTCCAAACATTTCCTCTTCCTTATTCCTCCCCCAGCTCTCTATGCTCAGCATGATGCCATTTGGTGTGGAATATCCCTTTGTTCAGCTGGGTTCTGTTGTCCCAGCTGTGTCCCCTCCCAGCTCCTTGACCACCCTTCCACACTGTGCAAGGACTGATCAGCAGTGACAGAGACTTCCCTGTGCTATTAGTGCTGTTTCCAGCACACCCAAAACACAGCCCCATGCAGACTGCCATGAAGAAAATTAACTCTACCCCAGCCCAAACCAGCCCATGCTCCTACAAGGAATTTTTGTTAGCAATTGATTTATACAATGAAGTTTGCCATGGAGTCTGTAATGACTGGAATCCCCAGGAACCTGGGCTCACACTGTCCAGAATTACAGGAGCTGACTTCTGCTCATGGTATCTTTGTGCCAGTGAACAGAGGCAGGGCCTTTTCCCTAGAGGGGAAAGATGATTGGAATCCTGGGGATGCATCAGAAGTGAGAGTGAAGGAGTCAGGGATGGAGAGAGGCAGCAAATGAGAAGAGGATGAGAGAGAGAACCAGAGGAGGATGGGGACCAAAATAGGAAAACAAAAAAAGAGTGACAGTATCCTCATCTCATGCAAGTCAAGTGCTGTATGAATTCCATAATGATGCCAACCACCCACTGCTTCACTCTGAAGCACCCAGAGTGCTCTGCTTTCCTCAGGTAATCCTCCAAGGAAGCAGGAGAAGCAATGTGTAAATACAAACTTCAGTATGTAATTACTGTTTTAAAATTTGTCAGACAAGAATTTCTGTGCCACCAATCACTTTGTCTTATGCTCAAAAAATGTTTTATTGGCTAGCCAGTTGAGGCTGCTACCTCTCAAATCAAATAAATAATAATAAAGAAGGTACCAGGAGATTTTCAGGTCCATGGCCCCGTGCTAATCAGCCGTGTGCACGCAGTGGCTCAGATGAATACCTGGAAACTGGCCAGCTGTCAACCCCATAATCACTCAAACATCAGGGATGGTGATTTGTGAGTGGGCCCCTAA
Organism: Dicaeum eximium; assembly: GCA_013396995.1. Classification (NCBI taxonomy): domain Eukaryota; kingdom Metazoa; phylum Chordata; class Aves; order Passeriformes; family Dicaeidae; genus Dicaeum; species Dicaeum eximium. Next base: position 303,361 of record VWZP01005513.1, read on the forward strand.
CCCTTTAGTGAGAAAGTCAAATTATAATTGCATGCATTCTGCAAGAAATGACTGTACTGAGCAGCTGAAGAGCCTCCCACTTTCTGAAATATATTTGCAGAAGGTATTTATTGACTCACCTTCAATCCCAATTGAGGTCAGAAATCTTAAGTTTGAAGCATAAGTAGTTAATACAAATGATCAATGGTAAATATCCTGGACTGTATTAAAATATACTCATTTCTCTCCCTTCAGAAAATCTGGAGAGGTGGAAAAAAGAAGTTTGTTGTGGGTAACCAGTGGATAGCATGGTGTCCTCAGTGCTGAATACAGAAAAGATCAGACTACAGTGAGGAGTTCTAGGGGAAAGAATTTCAGATTTCCCAGAGCTCAGTTGCTGCTTCTTTTTGCCAAAAGGAGTTTAAAATCAGTTTCACACTCCCCCAGCATTCTTTCAGGGAAGAATAATGTAAAAATTAGTGTGGCAAAAGCAGTTGTACCTTCACTTTGGGAAGAAAGAATCTAATGATTTGGCTTCCAATTCACAAAAAGATACCATGGGAGTTCTAAATCCTTCAGCTGCTGCATCCTCAAAAGGTGACTGGGTCAATAATTTTGGAAACATTTTTTGTATATTTACACTAGTAACATTATTGAAATTCAAAATAGTGGTCAAGAAACCTTATCTGTGCAAACAGTGACATCAAATTCTCATCTAGGCTGCTGCCAGCTAACCTCTGGGATTGCAGCCTGCTAGGTTTCAGTGTGGGTTTTGTTCTTTATTATTTTGATGTGGCATTGCTAATGAGTTGTGAAATGTCTTGTGCTGAGCATTCAGTGCCTTGAGCACATTCCTGCGTTTGGCAGTAGTGGGAGAGGGTTAGGCAGAGCTGCATTTTGCCATCTGGATGGTTTCCTTTCCAGAGGCCCTGCAGGCACAGGGGGATTGTAAATCTTCACTTGGCACTTTCAAAGGGTTAACAAAGGAATTAAAAAGCTCCATTAGCATCGGAGAAGGATGACAGTCAGCTGCTGTGCCTACACACGTTGGAGTTTGAGACAATTCTGGCACCAAGGAGTTGAAAGGCTGAGGACAGGTAAGATGTAGCAGGTTTTGCAGGCAAAGACAGTTACCTTAATGAGTACATGGACAATGCTGAAGGATTGGAGCACAGTACAAGATTCTTGATAAAGCCATTTGGACACGGGGGCAGAGAGGACAGATCAGGAGGAAGGAACTGGTTTATAACCTTGTGCAGCAGCATTAGAAAGTTGCTAATAAGGAATTTTGCAGCTCTGTTCAGTTTTTGGATTTGAATCCCATTATATAGTTTTTGAAGTGATAGTTATTCATTGAAATCCCAGTCTTATTTTGGATACTTATAATTCCGTGCTCAAGAGCCAGAGAAATTTAAACTATTACTGTGCCCACAAACAACATTAAAAGGATGTTATTAAGCTTGTGGAGATGAATAATGTTCTTTAATGCATTTCTGTGCATGTGTGCAATTTACTTGCTGTTTTGTTTCTCAAAACTATTTTCATCTCAGGGATTCATATTGATATTTGCATAGGTCAGCAGTAGACTGGGAATCATTAAAGCAGCAGAATGTGTCACTTTAAGCTAATGAAGTATTTACCACTGCCAGCAGCAGTATTGGTGTGAGCCCACAATAGCTTTGCCAGTGCTTTCCATAAGCGTTTATTGGACAGCAAAGAAAAGGTGAGACTTGGGGCTGTGAACTTCTGGTTCTGTCTCAAAAAAGGGGTGATATATTCCAGAGGACAGAAATTTCTCTCATTGCTTCTTCCCCAGCCCACACTTTCTAAGCTGTTGTGGTTGATCTTTCCCAGGTTTTAGTCCTGAACCATGTCCTTGGTAGTCCATACAAGTGGGGTTCATCTCACTCAATGACATTGTATTGAGTTTTTTGGCCAGGTTTTCATAGGGGAGGGAAGGGGGAGGAAATGCAATGCAAATATCTATGTTTTACCTGGTTTTCTAAGAGTCTCTTATAGTCAAGTATAGGACAGTATGTGTTTAACCTATTTAAAACATCTCTTTTAGGCTGAGAAGTGCTGTGCTTTGCTAGTGTCTTTAAGGGACCTACATGGTTTAATTGAAATAACTACCAGCTACCCCAATTCCAGAACAGCTGTGCTTCTTCTTTCTCTTTTCCTACTGCATCTTCTCCAAGCAGCAGTTCTTCAATGTTCTCCTTGATTCAATTTCTGATCAGTGATAGCCTGGGATTCAACAAAATCATTTGGTTGGTACCTGATCTCCCTCCTCTCCCTGCCTTTCTTTCTCTCAAGAAACCTTGTGATTTTCTTTGCACAAGGATGGTTCCGATTCTTGAGGAGGAGTAGCCCTGTGAGGAGGGGCTGAGGTCCCTTGGTCTGTTCAGCCTGGAGGAGACTGAGGGGAGACCTCACTGCAGTGACAACTTCCTCATGAGGGGAAGAGGAGGGGCAGGCACTGATCTCTGCTCTGTGGTGACAGTGACAGGACCCGAGGGAATGGCCTGAGTTGTGTCAGGGGAGGTTTAGGTTGGATATCAGGAAAAGGTTCTTCCCCCAGAGGGTGGCTGGGCATGGAACAGGCTCCCCAAGGCAGTGCTCACAGCACTGCATAACACATCTTGACCTTGTCTACACTGCTGAGTAAAAGAGGAACAGGGACTCATTTCTGGCTCCAAAGGTCCAAGAAGCATGGGCTGGCTTGTGGCCACAAGACCGGATCCCACTAGAGAAGATAGTTTGAGTCTTTGACCTCTCCTGAGGCCTCACATCTCATCTGAGACTCCTGTGATCCTAAAACAAACAGATTATTTTGTCTGTGGCTCTTTGCAGGACAAAGGTTTGCAAGGAATTGGGCTCCACTGCAGCTCTTTGGAGAGCTCTCTTTATAACATGTAAAGGAGGGTATGAATTGCATGCTGTAGGGCATGACAAAAGGATATATAGGTATATTTAAGGACTCAAAGCCTGGAGATATGTCAGAACACTTTTTTAGGTGAACAAGACCAGTGTAATCATCTGCTCAACAGTATATTTTTGTACCAGTTCTGGGAACAAACAGTCTATCAAATTTTATATCATGTTTTGGGTGGTCAGTTTGGAGGATTGGAATGCAGTACTCAGGCTTCTTCCTCTTTCTTCTTTAATTTAGAAATATAGACATACCCACAGAAACCTCAAATTCTTTTAAAATGTGCTAGCTCAAGCATAAGAATCTGTGTAGTTATTTAAGCATAAAACTGGGAACTTACTAATTTGTTCTACTACTTGAATCAACGTTAGCTTTGCAATCATGGAGTAGCAAAGCTATAAAAGTCTCTATTAGTCATGTATGGGGAGTTATATTTTTTACATAGTTGCATCTATATTAATATTTGCATAAAGATTTTCTATCTAGGCACATACCAGATGCACAAAACAGCACCATCCATCCTCTGCCAAGTGTGAAAACCAAAACATAGGAACACTAGATTTTCTTAAAAGTCAGAATTTTCAGGAAAAAAAATTAAATGCAGAAGAGCATTTTTCTGTAGCTTCAATTAAAAGAAAAATTAAAATAAGACAGCTTAAAAAGTGGCTCTGCTGGGCTGATCCCTGCCCAGTGCTCCCCAGCACTGCCCAGGATTCCTAGAGCAGCAAGTGCTTTTGGCAGGAGACAGTAACTCAGTGCTCAGCAGGTGAGAGCATGGTACTGATGAACATAAATCTGCACCAGGTGTCTGGGGAAAAAAATACACATCTTGCTAAGTCAAAAAATGCTTTGGTTGTTATTCTCCCAAAGAAGGAAGACACTGGAGGTGCTGGTATATTGAAACCAAACTGTGATCCAGTTCCCTAAATTGAGCCCAGTAGCTTCTAATTGTCTCAGTTCAGTCAGATCCAGTACTGGAATGCCATTGCTTGTAACACTGGAATTATGTGTCTGTCTCTAGCTGTTGCCAGAGCTTTGAAATGCAGTCTTTTTATGCAAAAAGAATAAAAGAGGAAATTTTTACTGGAAAGCTATTTCAATATCTTCCCTAAGTTTTAATCAAAAGTGCAAAAAAAAGTCTACTCTATGCTCCCATAGATTATTTTTCAGTCAGAATTTCTTTTTTTTACATTTTTTTTCGGAGCTTTTGAAATTTATGTTTTAAAGTTTAGCACATTGCATTAATAAATCAGAACCCTGTGAAAACAAATTATGAGGCATAGTTATATGTCAAAAAGATAAATCAGAACTTAATGGCCAGGATAGAAGATATTTTCTAATCAGTCAACTAGAGAACTGATTAATGCTATCATTTGTAAACCAACCAAAGAAATACATCCATGTTCTTAGTGGGAATGCATAAATCTGATGGCAAAGTTAACACTTATAATTTGGATCATTTTGTCGAATGTTTATAAATCAGTCTGTTAAATAAGATTTGAGCAAGATCTATAAATTAACACACTAAATTAAAAGTGTGTGGTTTCTGATGATAAATAAGGATTTACAAGTGTTGGAGGTAACCAAACAAACAACAAATTTACATTCCTCGATTAGATGATAGTTAACCATTATAAATCAAAGCTGTAAATAATGTTTATCCCCTCAGATGTTCATGTTTCAGAAAGCCCATCCCAAAGAAAAAGAGAAAAGCTTTGAATTTAAATTCAGTCTCCTCTTTAGCATACAAATAGAGTACATAGTAAAGACTGAGAGAAGCATGAGTAGATTCTCCTATTTAAACTGCCACAGTACCAGCTTTTGTTCTGCTTTCTCTGCAAGCTTTGCAGCAAGAGCTATACTGGTATATGACTTGCTATAAGACTGTGGTTCATAACATTAAGCATATCTGCAAATAGGAGAATGTTTTTCACCTAAAAATGAACATGATCTGACAAGAGAGAAGAGTATCAGACTTCCCTCTGTGGATTTTCATCCTTCCCCTCCCCTGCTCTGAGTGTCTGTGCAAACAATGGAAAGCTGAATACGTATCATGCCAGAAGGCAGCAGGTTACTAAAATACCCATGACATATTTATGCAAGAAACATGCTGTAGAACATATGGGCCTTGGGAGCCTTTCCCACCTTCTGTCTCTGTGTATTTTTTTCAGCTGTGAGAAGGCCTGATGAAGAGATTCATTTAATTGGGAAAATGAATTTTAGACCAGAATGAGAAAACAAAGCAATCAAAACACGTGACTGTAGACATGAGCCTGAACTTCAAAGCACTTCAGTAGCTCTAGTAAAATAAGTTTTGCAAACTCCAAGTCAAATGCCTAAACATAATCCTGGGTTAACAGGTGGAGAAACCTCAGCCTTAAGGAGGCTGAAAACAAATCATTCAGCAGGAGCCACCAATTCTGAGTGCTTGACTGGACAAATACGTGCTGGGCTCCAAGCTGAAAAGAGGAACATAACAGCAACATAAATCAATGGTTTCTTTTGAAAATGAGGTCATGGACTGGGGAAGGCTGGAAACGCAGCTGTGTCAGCACTAGAGCTCACTCACTTCTGTCTCGCTGCTGAAACCATACTCCTTTCTTAAGACCTTGTCTCAAAACCTCCACTTAGATTGAGAGCTTTCAGGCTGTAAAGAATCAAAGAATGGGTCAGGTTGGATGGGACCACGAGGGGTCATCTGGTTCAGCCTCCCTGCTCAAGCAGGGTTACTCTAAAACAAATGGCACAGGATTGTGTCCAGACAGTTCTTTGGTATCTCCAGTGAGGGAGACTCCACACCCTCTCTGGACAATCTGTCCCAGTGCTTGGTCTCTGCACAGGAAAGAAATTCTTCCTCATGCTCAGGTGGAACTTCCTGGCCATCAGTTCCTGCCCATTCCTCCTGCCCCACTGCTGGCCCCAGGGAGCAGAGCCTGGTCCATGCCCTGAGCCCTCCCTGCACACACGGACACACAGGGATGAGGGCCCCTCTCAGCCCTCTCCTCTCCAGGCTCAACAGGCCCAGCTCCCTCAGCCTGTCCTCAGTGAGATGCTCCAGTCCCTCCATCATCTTTGTCACCCTCTGCTGGATCTGCTCCAGGAGCTCCAGGTGTGTCCTGTCCTGAGGAGCCCAGAGCTGGACACAGCACTGCAGGTGATCCTCACAGGGCTGAGCAGAGGGGCAGGATCACCTCCCTGACCTGCTGGCAGAGCTCTTCCTAATGCACCCCAGGATCCCACTGACCCTCTTGGCCACAGGGACACGGGGCTGGCTCAGGGACAGCTCATTGTCCACCAGGACCCCCAGGTCCTTCTCCCCAGAGCTGCTTCCCAGCAGTTCAGTCCCAGCCTGTCCTGGTATCTGGGCTTGTTCTTCCCCAGTGCAGGACCCTGCATCTGCCTTTGCTGGATTTCAGGAGGTTCTCTGCCCATCTCTCCATCCTGTCAAGGTCCTTCCCAAGGGCTCACGGCTCTCTGGGGTACTGGCCCCTCCTCCCAGCCTTGTGTCACCAGAGAACTCGCTGAGGAGGCATCTGCCCTCACCCAGGTCATGGATGAGTAAGTTAAATAGTGCTGGGCCCAGTATGACATCCTGGGGGACACCACTGGTGGCAGGCCTCCAACTGGACCCTGTGTCACTGACTACCAGCCTCTGGGACCTGCAATGCAGTATTTTCATACTTCATAGTCCACAGAATGAGGAAGAAATTATTCACCCTGTTAAAATTTAGAAGCACCCACTTGTATACCTGGCCTGGGATCAGTTGTTGTTACACAGAGAACCTCATTCCAACAGGTGAATATCTCAGCAGAGATAGTAAGGAATGCAACAGTAGCAAAATGAAAGGTTCAATTTCTGTTGAATTTTTGCTTCTTTTACTTCTTTGCTGTATCCTAACCATCTCCAGGGTCTCCAGCTCCTAAACTAGGATTTGCTATTTGTCTTTAATAGGATAGAGTGTAAAATGCCAGCCCTGATTATTAACCAGGTTTCCTAGATATCAGTCTGCAATATCACTCTCATGTATCAGTCAGCTCACTTGAGGTTTGCATGAGCACAGTTAGCATAAGACAAATTGCCCTAATCATTGAAAGTAGTTTCAGTAAGTAATTTTGAACACAAACTTCAACAGTTTGTTGGACTCTTGGGAACAGAGCCCTAGGAAAAAAAAAGGACTGAACATATACAGAGAATTATCCAACAGAAACAGAAAATAGTTGAATATATTTCATTTTTAAGAATGCTATTAATTTTTCTTTTATTATGTATATGTTAATATTCTATATTGTTATTATTATTTAGATTGTGGTAAATAAAAAAAATACATAGATGTTTTTTGTTTCCTCTTTGAAGCTGATTGTGTTACTATCAGCTTCTGTATTTCACCTATGAAACTGGATAGTACCCTTAATTTAAAGGTTTTCTGGACAGCCATGTGTGAGGAACCACACTGGAATAGTTACCATTTACATTTATGTAATCAGCACACATGGATAAGTGTCCCTGTTCAGGCAGCAGGAGATGTGCTCTCTACAAGCACATTGGCCTCGCTTTACTGGGAGAGCCATGCATCCCTAATTTAGCTAATTAGGGAGCAAAAAGATGGAAGCTTTATATTTCTTACTTCTCTCTGTGAGGGAGCAGCCAAGGTGACTGCTGGTGTATATTGGTGCTGTTAAGTCTGTAGTGATGTGTCAGCATCTGAACCTTACAACACTTCCCCAGTTCTGGTTATCCAAGTGAAAGGACAGCTTTTTGGAGGAATAAGTGATCTCTCCCTTTCTGGATACCCTGTGGAAGGGTCAAAAATGAAAAGGGAAGTGGAGAAAATTAACAACCCTATGCATGACACTGTGTAGTTCAACATTTCAAGCAAAATATTTAAAAAAAAAAAAAAGCAGGAGGATTGAAGAGAAGAGGATAGTGAATTTTTTATCTAACAATCTGCAAATTGTTGCCAGATTTACATTTGGGTAAATATTATCTGTCAATACAGGTTGTTTGATGCAATTGGGATGGACCTCTAGTTTAGCCCTTCTCCAGCAGAGATTGGTAAAATAGTCTGATAGGTACCAGTCAAAAATAGGAGCTAATACTGCAATAGCAGCACAACTTGAATCCCTGGAATCAGACCACGAATCTCACAACATCATATGCAAATTGCTAAAACAGTAATCATGACAGTTTAGGTGCAAGTAAGGTTCTATTGCATTCAAGGTAGAACCTTCAGGTTCCTCTACAGGGTTACAGTACAGCTGCTTCAGCGAGCAGTGAAATGTTGTGCCCAGCAGGTTTTGCCGCAGAAGTGACGTTTCTTTTCCCTTTATTCTCTGGTTTCTGCAATGGAGAGGATGACGTGGCCAAGCTTAAGAGGAGCAAATATCCATCACCAGCTTGAGGTAGTACCATTGGTTTCCATCAGGACAATATGACATGAGCAGAGATACCTGCTTAAAATCAGTGTCACATTTGAACCACACACTGCCTCCAGACCCAGGGATTCAAATCGCCACAGGTGTGGCTAGGAGTCACTTCCACTCCCTCCTCAGCTCTCTAGGCCAGGAACAGTGCTGGTCTCCACTGTGTCACATCCCATTAAGTCATTCCACATATGACATGATGCAACCTGACACAACATGTTTGGAGGGCTGAGAGAATGTTATCTCTGTGTCCACAGGCGCCGAGCACCAACTACTGAGCCTGAGCACGCAGGCAGCGATTCGGGCAAGCCGTGGGTAGGGCTTTTCTTTTCTTTTGGGGGATTACATTAAGGCATATTCATGAATCATTTTTCACTTACTTTACATAAGTCATACTAAGAGTCTTAAAATTCAGATTTTATGCCTTTTGGTATATATTTTTGCACCTCATAAGAATCAGCAATCATGCAGAGAACTGGAGCAAACCCCAGGACTCCAATGTGGGTACAGACGTCTGGGTTTGAAAAAACACTCCTTTCAGCACTAGATTTATGAAATCTGGAGGTGGTAGATTTCTATTTTGTATTTCTTATTTATGTTAGAAACTGGTTTATGTTTATCTAGTAGAGACCCATGCACAGGCATAGAATTGTTTGTACAATGAGTGAGGAGGATGCAAGGGGCCGAGTGGTGACCTACCAAAATATTAAAATGTAGATTCTGTTTCCATCTTTTCCTATCACCTGATTTTCCTCTCTGGGCTACAAATGGTGAAACAATATTATAAAACAAGATCAGTAGATTTCTACTATTTTTAAATATAAGGATCTCTCAGTTATATTTTCTCTGCTTTGATTTAATTCCCACTATAAATAAACTTCAAACTAAAAGATAATTTGACTTTCAATTAATCCAACTTTTCACTTTTCAGAAAATGACAAATCAATGTGCTTTGACAGCTTTGACATTTTTACCAAATGTAAATTTGATTAAATCAACCCAGTCAACTGATGTGCTCTGATCAAAAAGACATGAAAACCAAGAGCAAAGTTCCTGGTCAAGTTAACCTGATAAATAGTTGGTGATTATTTATTTGTCTTCAGTCAAGGCAGTTAGTGTTACTGACTATTGGACATATGCTGCACGTGAAATTTAGTTGCTTAAATACATTTGCACTGAAACCCTACACGGAGACTGGAATAGGAATATCTGCATCACCTTCCCACCCCCATCCTCCCAGTTTTATCCCCCTGGTAGACAGGCACATAAAGAGTAATTTCCAGCATGGAAAATTAGACACCTATGTCTAATCCTGTTTGGGGTGGGTCTGGCTCTGGCCCAGCCAAATTCCACGTGGGACAGAGGTGTCAGCTGGAGCTGGGGACAGCACGGTCTGGATATCCCTACCTGGAGCTCCTGCAGCACCCCGGGGGAAGGCAGGGGGATGGGGGAGAGGGGCTGGGTGAGCTCGGCTGCCCTCACCTTTGATGTGTCCCTCGCCGGTGCTCAGCAGCATCCCACAGCTCTTGGTGGGGATGTCCCTCCCTCTCTGCTCACCCTGCGTGGTCTGAGCCATCTGCCTCAGCGCCGCTCACAGGACCCCAATTCCTCCTGTAACCCCTCTTTGCCATAGGTCTAAGGGTTCCCAAATCACCTGCAAACAAGGTGTGCAGCGGGGCTGGGGCTGCAGCGCTGTGAAATGAAACCAGGGCGTGCAACCTGCACCATGCCCAGCCTCCCAAACACCTGCTGTTCGTGAAGTTGTTCGTTCAGGTGTGAATTCAGAGGTCGTGAGAGCCAGGCAGATTCCCTGTCTGATTCCCATCTCTCCCTCCCTGTGTGGTACCCACGTTTTCTCTCCTCCCAGCGGTGTGTACGTGCTGAGAGCATCTCTGACTCGGAGTGAGATGTTTCAGTGCGGAGCCTGCAGAAGTCACAGCGTGTTCTGTTTGCTATTTGCCTTTACATGATGCCTGCCTCTGATCAGTCGCTGTCACAAGCTCCCATGTGAATCTTCCTGAATGAGCAAGTGAGGGATTGTGCCTCAGAGACAGCTGGTTTTAGGGGAAGGTTGCAATTCCAGCTGACTCAGACCAATTTTACTGTCACCTTTCATCAAAGGCAGAAATCAAATCTTATGAAGGAAACATGAGTAAGCTGAAAGTGTTCTTTTAAAATACATGGGCACATTTGCTATATGTAAAAATACAGATATACCTACAGATCTGCTGATCATAACTTGCAGTAATATGTTATTTTTCTAACTAGTCAGTTCAATTAATGATTTACAGATGCTTATATATTCATTAGGCCATTAATTTAACAGGTTAACTGGAAGAGAACAATTATTCTAATTCCATCTAATTGTGAATACCTCCTGGTTACTCATCTAGTGACAGGAAAGGAATTGCATTATTTTCTTTTAAAGATGAGGGATTCAATGAACTCTGACAAAACATGGCTTGTATTGTCACATTGAAACCATCATTACTAGATATTTTTCGGGTCTGCATTTCCACAACTGACAGCTCCGAGACAACCGTGTAAACAGCATCATGAATAACAGCCCCAGTAAGGGCATACACACTGTGCTATCACTGTCCCTCGCTAGTGGAGCATTTACATTTCATGAATCCGTAGCAAAAAATAATTTTAACCGTTGACTGAAGGCTCAGTAATTTTTACAAGTGCCAAGATTTCATTGTGTCTGTGAGAGCCTGCTGCACATGCTGTGCACTTCCCTAATGCCTCTTCTGTTTTCTGAGTAGTTAAAAGGACAGAGGGAAGAAACAAGTTCCCCTGTACTGAGATCCCCACACCTGCCTGGCTGAAAAACTACACTGATAGATGGTGAAATATAGTTCTCATAATTTTTTTAACATGGAAGGCAGGAGATGCAGTAGCTTTTAGACTACACTTTAACCTAACTCAGAGGCAAAATGCTTCAGTGCATAACTGAAACAGTACAAGGGAAGAAAGTGCGAATCCCACACCCCCCCCTGGATAATTAGTAACCTACCCAGCTCTGCATTCTTTCTAAATGTTGCATTAAATAAGTACATGGAGTTCTGATTAACCATTAGATTGCTGACAATATTTTTCTCCCTTTGATTGGCATTGGACGGATTTCTCTCATAGAAAAAAATGCTTCACATAGATTTTTGTAATTTGTCTCTGCTATTGTAATTTTCTGCTATTGCTATTTTCTGCAATTATTCTAAAGTCCATTACTTCAAACTGATTTTGCTACCTGAAAGAATATGACCTCACAGTGTGTCTGATAATATTTTTATAGCAGGAAAACATAAAAATTAGAAATACAAGTAATCAACTTTTCACTGTAAAGGAAGTTAAACAAATCCCACCTTTTGTGTCTGGGAAAGCAATCAATTTACCATGGGAGCTGATCCAGACATATCACTGTTGGTTTTGGTTTGTTGTTTTTTCAGGGTGTTTTTAATATGTTATTGATTTTTTTGAACAGTTGAGTATGGTTTATAATAGCAATAATCTGCATGAAGCCAGCCATTACACAGGATAACACCAAGTTTATAGAACATTAACTTTTGCCTTTAGTAGTTAAATGAGAAATTAGATTGAAAGGTGGGGGTTAGTTTTTGTCCATTTTGTTGTTAGTAATGAGTGACATTAAGGTGAATATTACTTGCATCTTTACAGGTGGAGTGGGGGGAAAACATAAACAATCAGCTGTTCCTTTATGGTTTTCTAAGGCATTCACTGGCCAGTAGTTTTGCAACTGGATCACATACAGGCTGCTTTTCATCAACTTATTGTAGTATGTGTTTACTTCCTACTTGAGTTGCATGGACTGAAAACTAAACATGCATTTAAGGGCTTTGGCTGAATTAGGTTCTTTAAAAGAGCTTTGGTTCCTAAATGAGATGTGGCAAGGGCTTATTTGCATGTATCCTAACTCAAAAAATTGGAACCTGGTCGTTCATGTTTTCCCCTAAAGCAAGTAGAATACTGGCCAATTTATCATGTGCATTAGATGTGAAGAATCCTGGGTTGTATTCAATTCTGGTATTATTAAGAAGCCTTAAGATATGAATATTAAATCTATGAAATACACAAATTATTACAAAAGCATATTTCAAGTGTACCTCACTGCAGGGTGTAGCTGTCATCTTCTCATGCTCTGATATCTGCCCTGCAGCACTATTTACTGGCTCCATCTCTCTTTTGTTGCTTTTTATTTTTTTTAAATAAGCATATTGCTTTCTAACACACTTAGCATGCAAGTTCAGCCAGAAGATCATGTTAGTTGTTGCTGGTTGTAGCTAATGTATTATTATTCATCTTGTTGTGGAAACTGGAAGTCAAGATTTTTTAATCCTGTAACCACAAAACTATTTCTGCCACGGTGTCGTCTCTTGTACTGTGTCCTAATTCATTTCCACAGAGGTTTGAAGTGTTCCAGAATAATTTTGTTGGCTTATCTCCCTACTGGTTGTTTCATTTTAGTATATCTGTACTAGAGTTAATATTTTTGAGAAAAAAATCCAGTCATTATTATACAAAACATAGCAAAATCTCATATCTCTTTTTTTGTTTAAAGTATGTTCAAGTTGACAGACAGTTACTCACAGGTACACACTGTGAAAATGTCCAGGCTAGGATATGCTCTGATCCATAAATATGAAGTATTACAATAGCAATAAAGATAATTTGCAATAGTTTGTTTCTGTTCTTCAGACTGAGGTGCTTGGTTCAGGCCTCCAAGCTCATTTGTCTTTAATCAGCACCTGTAAAACCTACAGTTTTAAGGGAGTCATTATTCATACAGAAAGCTTTTCTTTTTTGTAGAAGCCTGAAAATTGAAACAGCAGCCATGCAGCTCTCAGCACATACAAAACTGAAATATATTATGAGTTTCTTGGCAAAGTACTGGGTTTGGAGGGCGATTTTTGGTTTTTGTTTTCACACAAATGCCTGATATGCACAAAAGGTACCACTCTTGAAGGAGATATTGCTAAAATAACTCTGAAAGCCAAGGGGCAGTAAGCATTTAGGCTCTGTATACCAAGTCTAACATTTTGACCACTGTAAATTGTAATCTTCTACTTTTGGCACTATTCTAGGTAATTTTTTAGAATTAATTAGGTGGATTTAGAAGAGACCTCTAGAATTCAAATAACAACTTCAAGGTAGGTAAAATCTAAACTCTAAAGGATTACATACTGGTTGTTAAATAATTTATTATGACATCTCAAAAGCTGTGTTTGGATGAACTTAGTGGAGCTATTAATTACTTCCTGTACTTATTACTATCATTTCTATAAGCCTTGGAATTAAAAATGTAAATAAGATATTAAGCTGTCTAAGTATTTAAAAGGTTTAAGGGAAAAAAGGCTTATTAGACTGTTTAGTGTTTAAGTGTCCTCCAAAGGACAGATAACAGAGTAGGCCAGCAAATTCAGACATTCACTGCAAAATAAATTAACTTGTTATTATCACATATTAACACATTATATATCCCTCACTCTGCCAAATTGTGATTACATGTCTGGAAGCTGTAAAAATGTAATTAATTTCTCCGTATTTTTATTAGAATGCAAATATATCTACACAGAAGCAGGATGATTTGTTGGTGGGTGGAAACCTTGAATTCCTTTAGACTGCAGAGTAAAAGCACAATGAGAAAGACAGGGGAGACAGCACAGCAGAAGCTATGGGTTTGTAAAGAGTAGAATGCATTAAGAAAAGACAGCTAAATCTATAAAGGGAAGATTTGGTTAGGTCCACATCACATTAGATTTTGTTGCCAGCTTAGTATATTTTCCATATTGAATATATTTTTTAAATCTGTAGTTTTATGCATAAATTAAGAGCTACCAGCTTCCAAATAAACTGAAGCCATTCCTCTTGCAGTGGCTGCACTTCAGCAACACCTCATCCCAAAACTGCAGGGAAGCATTGCACAGCCCAGCTAGATTAAAGCAGATTAAAAGAAGTGTCTAACAAGCAGAAAAACGTTTGGAAATAATAAATAAAAATAAAATTTCAGGGTAGTTCAGTAGCAGCTGCAGGAATCCCTGGATGAAAGTCTGTTTATGAAAATCCAGGTAATGGTGAGACAGGGAACGTCCAGCGAGGGCACTGGCACTGGCTCTGGGGCTCCTCCCAGGAATGTGCCACTGCTCCCTGGCTCTGGGCTGGGAATTTGTGTGCTCTCAGCAGGCTCCCACCTCTCTGCAAAGGCACCAGGCAGGTCCCTTGGCACAAACCTGATGTGGGGCATGGACTAGGTGGCCTTTGCAGCCATCGAGACAAGGAATGGTCATGTTGAGAAGGCATTGTGCAAAAGCTTACAGCTCTGCAGGGACTGGAATTCCTTGTCAGACAGCCAGTTATTTCCATTTCACAAGCACTGGAATCTTTCTACAGAAGTTGTTATAATCCTGGATGAATGCTTTGCTCACTTTAACTGAAAATTCTAGCAAACAACTGATTTTGAAAACCCTTTGACTTTGCTTTTAAGCAGAAAGATGAGAGTCTAACTTCAGATTCTTAATCTGAATGGAAAGAATTAAGAGATTTAAGATATTACTCAGCTTTTAAATTTGCAAATCTATTCTTATTCTATATGTCCAAATATACAATTGTATTATAAGTTATTAAATTGTGATTTTAAACAACTCTGGAATGTTTATTAATTGCCACACTCACAGCATTTGAATTATTTTCATCTGTTAGTATATTAAGAGACAAGGAAACATTCAGAGGAAGAATGGAAATATTTTTCTGGGAATTATGTGCTTGTGTTGATAAAATGGAATGCAATCTGAAAACAGAGAAGACCAGGGCTGAAGTAAATTCCCTGACAAAGACCTAAAGAACTCAGAGGCAATATGGTTATCTTTCATAAAGCAGAATATAGTCTCTAATTGAATCTGATGCATAGTATAAAACCTAGAAGATTCCTCTAGTGCCTGGGTGATTGCTGTTCCCAGCAGCCATCAGAGAGACAGGTCCTTGTCTCTTGATCTTGTTAAGGACACTCCAGGTTTTGCTCAGCCCTTGAGAAAGGAAATGTTTTAGACTGCTCTGCAGTGATTGTGTTATTGCCTGCAAGGAAAGTTGTTTACCTGAGATTCTTTTTTATGCACTCATATAAGGATGTGGCACAAGGTACAAAAAATGTTGGAGACTTGGAGTTAAAATCTGATCATGCAAATAAATTGAGGCATGTGGAGAATTATGTGGAGAATGTTTCAAATTTGGAAGACCCAGGCTTAGCTATGAATTTCTTTCATCTCTGGGGTTTTCTGTGGGTTGTTTGTTGGTGTTTTGGTTTTTGTTTCTTTTTTTTCTTTTTTTTTTTTGTCACACAGGCTTTTAAACTCTTTTCATGTACTTCTTTGGTGCATAAATAACAACAGCAAGTCAACATCGACCATCTGTTGCACATTAAGAATTTTAATTTTAATGCATCCAATGATGTCCTGTTTAATGGTCTTTTTGACTTAGTTGCCAATATCAGCAGGATGAGCTTGATAATTGACAAGGGCATGTAATTGGTTGTCACAGGTGGAGATGTAGCACTTATTACTGTGTACGCTGAGAAAAGAGTCTTCAGAGATGGTGGGCTTTGATCTCTAAAAATGGAAATAATTTTGGCTTTGAGGGATGAAATTTGGACTTTGAGGCACTGTCAAGGGCTAGGTGAAGGAGGGAAAAAAGGGTCCATTGAAGAAAATGAAATCTGAACTGCAATCTAGCTACAAATTTCTGGCAGAATACCTTTTCTGCAGACCCAGTTTTCAGCAGCAGCTTTGACAAAGGACAATGAGCAGCAATGGGAACTCAAGAGCAGAGCAGGTGCCTCCAAGAAAGTGTCAGTGCTGTCATCCAAAAGCAGTAACCAGGATCTTGTGTCTGATGACAGTTAAAAAGGCAGCATGGGAAAAAAAGTCTCGTCAGCACTGGAATTGCTTTTAAACACAATGTCTGGCTTGTTCCACAAGGACAAAGGGAAATATGCATCATTGCTCATTCCCAAGCTGAACAGAAATGGGAAATTCTGCTACTTTTTGAAGGGAAAGTGCAGGCTTTCAACTCCAGTACACCAAAATAAAAGAATAGCTGTGCTTTTTTTTCCCTCACCTTGACAAATGGAAACTTGAAAGAGCAGTAAAGTAGTTTTCTTAGAAATAAACTGGCACAAATTTTTGCACCCACCTATTAAAATAGCTCTTTAGTCTGAGTCAGACATGTGCTAAGCTCTTTCATGTTCAATAAACTTCAAAATGTTCAAATGGCTGAAGGGGGCCACGATCTTCAAGATTTTCACCACAGATAGTTCGCCTGTGGAAAATATTTCACATCACTATTTGAAATTTCCCCTCACATAGCAAGGTGGTGTCTTCACAGTGGAATTCAGGAGCTACAAATTACGAGGAGAGACAGGAAATGTCCGAAGATGCCAAGGCAGCATTTGTTCTGAAGCTGGGAATAAGATATATGACCTTCCTGTCATCTCCAGGAATGATAGATAAGTGAAGTGGGCTAATGGAGCAACACAAAAGTGCAGTGTGAGCTATTCATCCAGAAAAGTGTTATCTGCATTTTAATGTTATGGGTGGTAGCCACCTTTGAAGCTGGTTTAAGAAAATAAGTTTTGGAAGTTTTGTTACTTCACTGTAATGGATGACTATGCAATAAAGTCAGACCTGTTACAATGTTGGGTAGTGACACTTTCATGAAGCTGGGCCAATACAGCTTGCAGGTTCCTCCGAGCTTTTTCTTTTCCTACAGTTTTTGTGACATTCTTTGGGTGATTATATATGCACGATGGGTTCCTTACTGGGAGCCTGCTTCCCAGTTTAGCAGGTTTTGCTTTGGGTAAACACAGAATTTTCACTGTTCTCCATCCCCCAGAGCTTAACAATGGTGAGAAATCTGCTGCAAAGAAAATCCTGCAGCACACCCTGAATGTCATCATTAGTCCGGACATTCATTTATCAGCTGAATATTTCGGCTGAAATAATACATTTTCCTCTCTTGAATAATTTGAAACAGGCTCTTTAGCTTAACTTTTCCCACAAGATTGCAACCACCTTGACACATTATGGTCAAAGACTTGGCTAGTTTGACCCTGCCTTGCTGAAGTTGCTGAAAGTGAACCTTATGTTGGCATTAAGAGTCTGCAGGAAGCTCACAGAGCAATCAACACAGGAGCCCTCCTGGATCATTAATAAGCCATGTATGAACTTCCTTCCATTTCCACCCCTGATGTGGTAAATGTCACCAGCCAGACTGCAGCTCCTTGTGCTGGGACATGGACAGGAATGGGAGTCTGGGGCATTCCCAGGTGCCTGGGCCAGGAGACTTCTGTCTGTGCTAAGTGTAAGTGTAAGGGGCCCTAGAGCTGTGCATAGCTCTCACCATTCAGGCACAATTCCTTCAGACCTTTGCTCTGCTGAAGCTCTCAGCATTTCTGTCCTGCCCAGATGAGGTTCTGCTCTGGTCTGTATAAGTTCTTACCATTTGTTGGTGTCCTGTACTTTTAATGGCAATCCAATTAATTATTTTCCTTGGGGCATCTTTTGTGGCTGAAGCCTTTGAATTTGTTTTTCTGAGCTTATCACCTCACTAATTTATTTATATATACTTATTAATCTGCATAATAATTTTAGAAAAAGTATTTTCTTCCTACTGGAGCTAGCCTCCAACAATTACTTTTATCTAAGAATTTTGTGAACAGTGGAGAAAGGAAAAATTCTTTCTTTTAAACTGTAAAATGCCATAAGTGGCCTTTTATAAAAGCTGTCAAAGTTTTGTGAATCATGAAGAACTGCGCAGCAAGACTGCAACCTGTTTGTAGATGTCTTGTGTGGATCATTGCATACATTATTTTTAATGGCCAATTTCACTGCTGTTAGCTCAATCAACACAAGAATTATATTTCTGAAAGCCAAGACAACTTGGACAAATTTTCCAAATTTCTCTCCAACATGTTGGAAGCAAAGCAAACTACTGTGTTTACTGAAGAGGACAGCTTTCCTGTGCAAGTTTATTTTTATTCCTCTTCTTACCCAGTTACAGGGAAAGATCCTATAATTATCGACTATCTTTTATTGGTGATTTACTTGGCGAAGATTGATTAGCACAATCAGTCACTCTAAAGCAATTTTCATCACCAAATATTAGATGGTTTCTTCTCCTGCTTGATTAGCAGTCCTGCTGCAGGTTACACTGTAGATGTAATTCTATAAACGTGGCTTGCTAAGTGTTGTTATATGAAAAATCCTCATCTAAATATAGAAATTTTAAAATATTTATGGGTACTAATTGTGTGCATGCACATGTGTACACATGACTGTGTATCTGTATATATGCATATGAAGAAAATCTGAAAATGTTGATTCCATTCTAAATATGGAACTAAAAATTTGTATTCAGAGATTAATCTGCCACATGTGTATATGAATAGTATTTTTGTTTGATCTTATCATCCTGCCCCAGCATAATCTGGGTAAAAGAAATAAAAAAATCCTTACATGTGCTTAGCAGAAAATAATTCAGATTTGTCCTTAAAAGCACAGCTAGCTTAATACATTTTGGCTAAGGAAATGTGTTGTGCTGCTTTTGGTTGGAGTAAAGTTCTCCACCCCTTATTCTGTACCATTTATGTCATTCTTGCATCCTACACTATCCAACAATTTAAAGGCATTTCCAGTACAATCTCCACCCCTGATCATTTTGGGCCAGGCTAAAGGGTTTGACATGACAATCAACTCCTCCCCTTGCTCCTAGCCTTCCTGCTATAGCAATTTCATAACAATCCACTCAAATAATGAATTATTTTCACACAGGTTTCATGTAATGCCTGCCCATATTGTTCAGACTGATTTACTCTCTTGTGGTTTTTGGTTTTGCTTTTTATTTTGAGTGTTTGCTTGTTGAGCTATTCTGTTTTAAGCTTTCAGCTTTAAAGGCTGCACAGTTTGTGTCTGTTTTCTAGGGCTGACTCGAGTCAACTGCTACTCCAGCTGAAGAAATCATGTGTAGTTCTTATCCTAAAATCTTCTCCAGATTGAAAAGAAAGCAGAGGCAACTGTGTTGAAATACAGATTCAGCAGAGCTGCTGAAGTGTCTGCAACTCCAGGTATTGCAAGGCAATGTGCATGGTATAGATCAAATCACGCAGCTCACTCTCAGAGCCATGTAAATAATGCATTTGCCTATAAAAATGTTATATGTGCATTAACAAGAAGCCACATTTTATGACCAACTGAGCAACATTGATTTTATGTTTTGGGGCAGTTCCCTCTGCTGTGCAAACAGAAGGGCAGGTGCTGCAGGCGCCTGCACAGGAGGCAGAGAATATCCATCCGATGGGTGGTTTGTTGCTTTGAGCAACTTCTTAAGCTGGGGCTGATCCAGAAAAAGGAAAGAGACTTCTACTGCCAGAGCAGACCTGGGGCAGCAGCTGTCCCCCAGCCAGGAGCTGTGACTGTGCTGAGACAGGAGAGGCTGAATGCAAAGCCAGGGTAGGGGGTGCAGGACTCGGGAGAGGGATGAGTGCCAGGGTTGCTGCAGCAGGGCCCTGTCTCCCACCTGAGCTGGCAGCCACCATGAGGAGGTTCCAAGTCTCCTTCGGTTCCTGAGATCAAATTATTCCCTGATTTCCCCAGAAATTATTTTCCTGCCGTGGGAATTCAGTCTTTCACTTTGTCCTGACTTTCTGTTCAGTTCAGTTGGAACTGGCTACTCAGTTCCAGCAGTGGATACAGGATTTCAGACCAAAATTTTGTTATGGAACAGAAATGAAAGCTTTTTGAAGCTTCAGTGCACTGTCTCAGTTTTCAAATAGGACAAGTCTTCCAGTCCATAGTTAAGCAGAAGTGAAAATATCTGTATCTATATCTATCTCTTTATATATCCTACTCTCCTATAATTCACAAAGGCAGATAAATCCAGGAAGACAATCTTTCCAAAATTGAAGAAGGCTGCTGTTATTTCCTTGAGTTGCTAAATTTATAGCCCTGTTTTCAGTGAAAACTTATCTCTATTTATATCTCTTATTTTCTGTGTATTCATGTTGTATCTCATGTAAGAGTTAATGGAGTTGTAGCTTACCACACACAATCAGTGAACATGACAAAATTAGGTTTTCATGCAAAATCACATAATTTATGTCTTATAAAATACTGAAAAAAGTTCACATTTTTGCAAATATATCTAGATTTATATAAGCACCTAGTACCAGAGGAAAGTGTATAAAAGTATTCCCTCTGATCTGAGAACAAAAACTGTGTTCACATAGGAGTCCAAGTTTGAATTCTTGCTTACCAAGTAGCAAAAAATAATAGGCAGGCTAGTACACACAATTCATTTTTCTAAGCACCATACCTGGCTATAAAATTATAAATACAAAAAGGACTGAGGAAAGAAAAGCAGATATGTAACATTTTGGAAATGTAACTGTCTTGTAACACAAAAAACCCCCAGTGACAGAATTACCACAAAGAAATGTTATTATTCTGTTTAATTCTATCACTCTTCCTGACAGACAGGCTTTAAGTCACAAGTGTAGAACACAAGTTAACAAAAAGATTAGAAGAACTTCTTGGGTCCCCAATACTTCATTTTTTCAACTTCTAAATGCACAGGATATTAGGAAAAATAACTTTTATTTTAGGAAAAATGTACTTTTTACAATGTAGGAGATGTCAGTAACAGAAACTGTCAGCTGTCATGGTTTAAGCCCCACTGGAAACTGAGCTACACTCAGCTGCTTCCTCAACCACCATCTCTTCCCCTGAGCCCACTGGAATGGGGAGGAGAATCAAAGTAAAACCTTTACCCTGAGGTAAGAAGAGTTTAATAATCAGAAACAAAGTAAACACAGCAATAATGGTAAATGAGAACAAGAATGCTGAAAAAAAGAGAAAAATAAGTGATGCACAGCACAAGTGCTCACCACTCTCTAAGCAATGCCAGGCCCCCTGGTGAACGCAGATCAGATCCCACATTTCACACTGAGCACGGTGTCACCTGGTCTGGAATGTCCCTTTGATCAGCTGGGTCACCTGTCCCACTCACCCCCAGCCTCCTCACCAGTGTGACAGTGTGAAAAGCCACACAGGCCCTGGCTCTGTGCAAGCCCTGCTCAGCAATTACAGAAATATCTCTGCACTATCAACGCCGTGTTCAGCACAAATCAAAACCACTGCCTACACCAGCCACTGGGAAGAAAATTCACTACCCCAGCCAAAATCAGCACACTAGCATATTAATTTCCAAGTGTAACCTCTGTGCAGATTTTTTTTTTTGCAAACTCTCACCATTAGAAGTAGTGATGGCAGCAGGCAGCATGCAGCATAGTGAGGGTTTTCACTTTAGGCCTTATTCCATTTCTGAATCAGCTACTCACCTCTGCACCACTAGTACTATACACATACCACAGGTCATGGCCCCTAAATTTACATCAGGAATTTAGCTGAAAACAGTGAATGCATATAGAAGGACTGCACGAGTTTTTAATTAGCCATATGAGAGATGCTGAGATTATTTCTAGTAGTATTTGTGGCAAATCACTATATTCCATTTGAACAAAAATGAGGAAAGCTCACTGATCTGTAATGATTCCTGTTTCTTGCAGAAGCTTTGATTATTGAGCTGAGGAAGATCTCTCAGATCACAAGGTACGACCTCCTGTGTGGAGCACGATGTTCCTGTACAGAAAGCCAACAAGAAATGTACCTAACTTATTTCTGAACACTATTAGTGGAAGTGACTCAGGTTCATCAGTAGAAAGCATTTTTCCATCATCTAATTGCTTGTCTGCTAAGAAAAGTTTCCTTTTATCTAATTCTGACCTTTTATTTTTAAACAGTTAATTCTGATTTGATTTCTAAAAACAAAGCAAGCAGTTATTTCTTTAGCTTTCTCTTCAGATGTAAGGAACTGGTAAACAGCTTCAAAGACTATTAAGTAATGCCAATGTAGTCCTCCAGTTCCATGAGAGATGATAATCATCTTTGCCATGGCTGAGATTTAATTGAGACAAAAAAAAACCCCAAAAAAAAGCAAAAAAAAAAAAAAAAAACCAACACAAAAAAAACCCCACAAAACAAAACAAAAAAAAATCAAAAACACCAACCAAAACCAATCTGGATAGTATTTGCTTTAAAAAAAAATCTCCCAAATAGTCAAAATGAAAGTATTAGACATAGGAACCAAACTCAACCTTTTATAAATAATGCATTTTCTGCTGAAGTGAGGGATACATGTAGGTTTTGTTAGATCTGAGTGGGTACTTTCAAAATACTCCGTCAGACCAAATATTGGAAATCCCAGTTACGTATTTGCACTGAAGAACATACTACTAAATTAGATTTATTAGCACAAAATCCTGTGATAAGTCGTCAAATTCATTTGAATTCTCCCTGTAATTATTAGAATTCACAAAAGCAAGAATTAGAAAATGCATAACCAACCTCTAATTCAAGTCCTGAGCTGTGTCTTTGAAATGTGTGCTGTAAGTTGCAAATTAAAGACGATATCAAATCAGGAAATAATGAGTATCTTTTATGACTGGTTTTCATTGTGATACAACTTTTGCAGAAAACCTTTTAAATGATAGGCAGGAAATGAAGGTTTTCTGCTGTAGAACACTACAAATTCCCACCTCAGTGAGTGATTATGAGCATTGCCTGATCTCAGCTGCCAGTGTAGTTTATTCTTTGCTCAGCTCTCCTTTTAGGTCCCAGTCTTGTATCATAGTATCTTCTCTAAACTCATAATAGCTAGGACTAAAATGTGCCTATAAGTCACATTTTCCTAGAGACCATCTGGTGTCCAAAACCATGGGAATGTTGGCTGCTCTGCCTGACCTAACAGACTTTTAATCTTAAATGTATTACTCTTCATTTAGTGGAGGAGAAAATGAAGTCAATAATGTCTCTGCTTTAAAAGAAAAAAAAAAAGTTTCAATAAAAACAAAAAGGAAACATTTAAAATAGATCTCAGAAAACTTTGTGATAATATCTAATCCCGTGGAGCTGAGGTTGAGAGCTTAAGAAGCTTGTTTCTAATTTTCAGATGAAGGATAATTATTACACAGGAAAAAAATAAAACCAAAAAACCAAAAAACAAACAAAAAAAAAAACAAAGTAAATGCTGCAACACAAGAACTGAGACAGCAGACAAGTGATTACAGAGAAACAGCCCTTCTGTTTTGGTCACAGTTGGATTTCTACAACAGACCTTCCTTTCCAAGGAGTGGAAGTGCTGCCTGCTGCTGTGAGGGGTTCACCCTGCAGGATGCATCCCTAGGAGCTGCCTTCCCAGAGCTGGGGGTGTTTGCCTGAGAGCCCTGGGCTCAGGTGAAGGTGAGGGGCACCTCTCTGAGGAGATGTGCTGTTCCTGCTGTGGCAAAATGCTCTGTCCCTCCAGCAGAGAGCTGTCACCAGCAAGTGCAAAGTGGATTTCTGCCTCCTTCACACGTGAGCCTCACCAGGGGCTGCAGCCACAGCCACAGCACGTCCAGCATCTGCATCTCCTCCTCTCTGCATGGCTGGGAGGGGATGTCTTTGCCCAGAAGTATTTTTGGGCCAGTCTTCCCCTTTCCCTTCAACACAAACCCAACTACCCATAATTTTAAAGCTTCCCAGAGGGTCGGTAGAGAATTGTTTCTTGCACTCTTTAAGGAGAATCCCAACATGTAGACGATGCTCAGAGCAAATTCCTTTATCCTCATTCTATGGGGAAATAAATAGAGCACTTGCCTGCCAGTGTTAGTATTCACATAATCAGACATGGTTACTTTCTTTGTGTCTATTTTATACAGTGAAAAAAAAACCCATTCTTTTTCCAGATGAGATTAATTTTATTTTAGTTTGCTGATGTTGTTGTTTTGCTTTTGGGCTTTTTTGAGAGAAAGTATCATATCTCAAATTGGAAGACGTACACTTAAAGACATTATAACACTGGAAATAATACAGCAACCACTAACCCAGCAAGAATTCTGGGGATTGTTCTTAAAGACAAATAATAAATCCTGTTTTGCTGGTGATGATGCTAGCTCTAGACAGACACTGACAGTTGAGCATCAGTGATGGATGGAGCAATTTCTGGGTGTGGATACATAAGCTGTAGTAAAACCACCAGGACTTGGTATTCTTTCCAATGATTTTAATTGGGGTTTTGCCATGAAAATTAGCAGACTTAGGCCCCTAGTCATGATGAGTGTGGTTGTAACCATCTACAAGAAAGCATTTAAATAAATAATATTTTTAAGCTTCTCCAATGATATAAATATCTGACACCGAAAAAAAACGTTTTTAAAGTGAGATACCCAGAGACCTTCCAAGCCTCTGCTAAGTTGTTTTAAATTAACTGGAAGATGTGGAAGCTGCAAAAAGATTTAGAACATGAAAATCTTGAAAAGAGATGCATAAATGAGCCTACCATTGGTGGAATGTATGACTACCACTGGTACATAAGAGTATATGCATATTCTCTTATCTGCACAAAATTACTGCCATTGAAAAGAAAAAAAGTCCTAATGCACCAATGTTGTGACCATTTATCTGTGCTCAAAGTACTTTTTGTTATTTCTCTGGCATACTGGGTTCTAGCATGGGGAAAAACACTTAGAAAAGACTCTGATCTGAGAGCCACTACTGTTTTAGAGACTGATACTTAGCAGAAATTATGATTAATTTTTGTAAGGCCAAGTATCATAGCCAAGCACTGCAATCTATTTCTCCATTGTAACCATTTGATAGCAATCTATGCACAATGTTCAGGTCTAAAATTATTAGTTCAATTATTATAAAAGAACTTTGGCTGACAGACAAAGTCTGATAGAAGACAACAATACCAGGATCCCTGCTAATAGTTGTACTTCCTGTGGCTAAACTTATCTGAGTGGGACTAGAGTACCAAGGTGGCCACAAGAGGATATATTAGTGATTTATTTAAGGGACTGAAGTTCCTCTCAGTTTGTCCTGTGGGATGTGCTTTCCATCCCGCACCTTTAAAATGCACAGGGATAGTAACTACTCAATGATAATCCCACTTTCAAGAAAACTAAAGTTTATTTGCATTCCAGGTAAGCTTTTTTAGAGAGCCTAAAATACCTGATCAACTTTTAGGAGCTCCATAAAAAATGCACAAAGTTACAAAATTAATAGTCAATTGTGAAAATTTCTGCCATTTATAAACAGGCCCATATATTTTGATTTGTTTATCTTAAACTATATCAAGGTTAATAGCATTATACTAAGTCTCATTGCCTATGAATGTAATCACTAAAAAATTGACAGGAAAACAGGAACCAAACATTGACGAGAAAACAGGAACCTTTAGCAGGTCCTGCTGCTGGGTACACGTTGCTCTATTAGAACCTCCCTGCTGAAGTGCAGATGTTCATTTTTCCCAGTGCTTAAATTAAACGTTGGATTCTGAGCCACAATGAAATAAATTGAAAGGAATAGTGGGCATCAATGCTATTTAAATTATTTCAACATTATGCACACATCTGGGGCTTTAACCAAGATAGAAGAACATGAATTTCTGGCTCTTTTCTTCCTCCACTGGAAATGTGTGGTATACATATGTATTTACAGGCAGTTTATAAGCATACTACATATATATTGTATTTTATGTACATGTGCATGAAAAGTAAAGTAAAACTATGAAATATGAAATTTTTACATTTATTTACACAGTTTTCCACAACAATAAGTATGTGAAAAGATGATTTAAAAACCCACTGTAATTTAAAATAAATTATAAGGCAGTTCCGACATCTAAATGAATGCCTGTGTTTCTGGGAAAAAATAGATTGCCTTTTTAAAAGGATGAAGGCACCTTCTGCTGAGACTAATCTTATCCAACCATCTGAGAAAGGCATAGCAGGAAGGAATTTATAGAGTGTAATTATTCAGTATGCAGGTAGCAGTAAACAGCAAACAGAAGCTTCTTAGGGCATACAGTCAATAGAAGAAATACTTATTTACTGAGGGCTTTTGCAAGTCTTTTTTCAGAGCAGAGTCAACAATCAGCTCTTAGGAAGGACACATCATTATCTGCTGTAGAAAGACTTTGGACTAACAAATTAGCATTGGTTTTTGTCCCTGTATTATCACTCTTAAATATAGTAAAATATGGATAATATAGAGGTCTCATTTTATGAAATATAAGAACCCATAGTTCTTTAAACAAGTTTATCATGCAATAAAACCAATTCTAATTAAAAGCTCCTGCTGCATTATCCTCTTCTCCGGCTGTATAGGATGTATATAATTTCAATTACAATATTTTGCAATCTATCAATTCATCATCTTCTAGACGGCTATTGTCAGAAGCTTTATGACCTAGAAATATAGGATGGCTAAAAATGTCATTTAGACTTCATAGTCCCTCTGAAAGGAAATCAAGTATTCATTACATTGATCTCTTCACCATATAGAAAGGGACCCTAAATGTGCCTTCCAGAAATTTGGCATAGGCAGCTAATAGGAATTTTCTCCTCTTCATATCGTTCTGCTCCTTTTTCTTTGGCTGCTTCAAACAAAGAGGTGAATCTTCTGGTCCTTATTTCTTGGCCTCATTCTAGTAAGATAAGAAGTTACTGGAAATAGTCTGTACCTCTTGCTCCTCTGAGAAAGAAACTTCCTATTTTTGGAAAAGGTTCCTTCCTGTCCCTCACTCTATCAATGTCTATCAATCCTAAATTACCTTCCAAAGACTTGAAGATTCTTTAATTTTATAATTTCATTTTAATTCTACAAACATCTTTTACCTTTTCTTTTAGTTCCTCAGTTATGCAAATGGAATAAAATAATTTTCAATTTTTAATAAAATATTTTAAAGGATATTTTATTTCTTAGTACTAAAATGCTATTCTAAGTATCTGTATTACAGAAATCAAGGAAGCTTAAAGTAAAGACAGTGCTGATAGTATCACCTTGCTTTTTTCACTTCTTTCAAACCCATGAAAGGTTTGCACACACATCACTTGAATATTTTGATCTATACTGTCTTGTAGATTCTTCAGGGGATATGTGAAGAATTTATAGGGCTGGTAATCTTACAGACAATGCCACATTGCCTACTATTCTGAAAGCTTGAAAAAAAATTAATTTGGTAATGGGCTAGTGAATAGTCACACCGGGGTTTTACATATTTTCTTCCTTGTGTGCTGATATTTTTGATAGTGGTTAACAGCTGTTGAGATTGCAATTTTATATTTTAAATCAAATTTAATCACCTTTACCTAAATGCAGACTCATTTTTGTCATTCTTCTTTGTTGCTGGCACCACGTAAAGAAACCTGGAATAATCCCCCAGTAATGGCATTTAATTCAGGGCAGTTCCGTGGGTTTCTAGGTGACCCGGATGTGTTATTGCACAATATTTCATCTCCCTCATTGTGCCTCTTTTGCATGACATATCTATTATTTAAAATATAGCCTGGTGTCTTCCCATATCTTTTTCAGTTCTCAGTGTCTTTCCTCCCATAAATATTCTTTGCCCTCCCACTTTATGGCTTTTCATTGCCATGATATAAGCACAGTCCCATTGCTTCTCTCAGTTCTGTCATCTTCAGATTTACAGCCTGGCTGTTATCAGATGTGGTATCTCCTCTGATGGTCCCATTTACAACCCAGTGCTGCATTTTTATGGTGTTTTGGTTTATTTTATACTTTCAATTGAATTACAGCTTTCACTAGTATTAGACTTTGACAACTTGGGATGCCTTTCATTTTTTATCTATCCTAGCCCATACTCTTCCTAAAGTCCTATACTCAGTTTGATCTCACTGTGAACTGCATTAAAAAAAAAAAAAAATCCATGTGTTCTTTTGCTCATTCCCTTCTCATTTGAACATTACATTTTGAATATGATATGCCTATTAAATGTGCACTAATTTTTGTGTCTTTGTGAGTAATCCATATTTTCCATGTCAGTGATAGAGAGCACACAGACTATCCAAACCTTTGAACTCAGTACCATCCGTGTGTATCCAAGTTTCCACAACTGACTACTCTTACCATTGTGATGGGGATTACAAATCCCATTGTACTGCAGTGACATTTCAGCAGTTTCATGTTAGCACTTCAACCTTCCTGCCACTTCTTGCACAGTCTGAATACCTCCTTGAACATAATAATTCTTTTCATCATTTTGAAGGTATTTCTGGTTCTATTTTCTATTTTTTTTTCCATTTTTACAATTTCTGCCAGTATCCTTGACATTTAGTCCCCACCCATCTTCAGCTTCCACTCCAGCCTTCTTAACTTTTCATTGCATTTCTCCCTATTACCTCCCCAACATTTCATCAGCTTTACTCATAGCTAGAAGTGCAAAGAGATTTGGAAGGCTGTTGTATTTTCTTTTAATTTCTCTGTAGACTCTTTCCAAAGAAAAACCACATAGTTCTGAAGCATGGAAAAAAGGCAGAGTTCCCAGACACCTGAGTAGGAAAGGTCAGCCTGATCCAGGAGCTTTCATAAAAACTCACTAAACTCCTGCTACACATTAGGTTGTTTTTTAAAGTTCCCAAATGCAAATATAACAGCTACCAAAAGCAAGAACAAATCCATATGGCTCATTAGTACAAAAAATAAACCAGTGCATAGAGTTAGAGTCATCATTTCAGTCATCATTTCAAAGGGATGCGGAAGACTTTTGAATATTGGACAGAAATTATTGTCTCCAAATTGCATGTCTATTTCTAATTTTCACAACAGTCCTTTGTGTCCCCCCCCCCACACTGGGAAGTATTTTTCTTGCCATAGAATTGATCCATTTTAATTAAGTATTCAATTTGTAAAAACCAGCACATTTTGCTACTACATTTTAAAATTCACATTTTCTTGCTTCTTTCTTGGGGTGGGAAGAAGAGAAAAATTCACTATGACAAAATCAAATTTGCATATTTTTGAAGCCAGGGACATGGAGTCACTCCAAGTCATTATGGAGGTGCTAGTTTATCATGTCCACACGCTCTTGCTCATACACAGCACCATCTGATGCCTTTGTGTGAAACAGAAACATTGGCATTGAGTTAAAGTTGACACAAAATTCAGCAAGTTTTGAAAATAATTACGGTACAGACAGTTTGGATCTGATCCCAGCCTTCAAGGATGTCACACAATTTCCATAAAGCTGAAACTTATTAAAAATGGAAAAAAAAAAGAAAAAAAAAACCCAGAAAAAACAACCCTATAAATTTAAAACTTTGTGTGGTCATACACAACAAAACAGCATAGTTTGCTTAAAATAGCAAGGAGTGGAGATTTATGGGAAAATACTTTGAAATTAATTTCTGTTTTCTTTGGTAATAGTCAGGCCCAAATCTGCAGCATTTAAAAGTTTCTGCTTTCTGCTAGCTTTCTTCTGGCAGCTTGTGAGACTGGTTCCAGCCCTGTTCTCCTGGCAGATGGAGCACAAGGAGGGAAACATCTGCCTCTGTCTGCCGGGGCACTGAAGACACGTCTAACCCAAAGTATGTGAGTGCTCCTTCCAGAGTGGGAATTGGTGCTATGAAGCACAGAAAGAGGCTAGACAGTACTTTCTTCTCTACCCAAACAAAGTGAATTGCTATTGATGAGAGGGTGGCCCAACACTGATGTAAAATCATTGGCATTCCCACAGAGAATTCCCTGTCAGGCATGCTATTTCAGTGGGGACGCAGGGGAGTGGGATAGGTGTGATGTAGGCTGAATAGACGATCTAACTCTTCCAACCAATTCCCATTTCACACTTCACAGTGGTGGGAATCAATTTGCTTTCAGTGTGGTGTCACTGTTTCTAGTTGGTTTTTGGATCCCAAATGCCATTTTTAGAGAGCCAGACACGCGACATAAGAGGGCCATGGAAACTTTTCTTCTCAGCCCCCAGACCTGCAGCTGCCTTCAGGCAGAGGCAAGCCCCCAGCACGTGGCTCCCTGGCTCCCTAATGCTCCTTGTACATTCAGGCTGCATCTGTTTGTGAATCAGTCCCTTCATTCTTGGCACCAACGGGGCTCTTCAGACAGATGAATCCCACTCAAAACAGAGAGGCAATTTCCAACCCACATTTTGGAGACGCGGGGATGAGCAGAGTGAAAGGTCTATAATGGTTCATCTCCAAAGGAGCAGCGTGCCACAGGCATCTGCTCTGTGTGTGCCTGTGCAGGCACTGCTCACAGCCAGGCTCCAGCAGCAGGGCAGCACCAGCCCCGCCGCTGCCAGCAGTTGGCTGCCATCCACTTCGGTCCGACAAGGACAGAAAGCTGGGGGGATTATATAATGTTTCTGTAAGTGATAAATGAAAAGGGAAAACCTCGGTGCAGCCCTGCACTCCTGAAACTGAAAAGGAAGTTCAGTCTTTTAAAACTTATCGATTTATAAAAAGCAACACCAAAACACAAATGTTAACCCCTGTGACGGGGTAAGAGGGGAGAAAGAGGAACAAACTGATACTGCAGAAGGCTTTGGGTTATTTATTACCAGTGCTTGTTCTCAACTAGTGTGCATTCCTAATGTATTCATCTACTCATCTCAGTAAGAGATTGGGGTATGCAAAGAATCTGGGACTGGGTTTAATTTTCATGCTAGTCAAAGTGATTTTTCTTCAATCTATCATATACTGTATTTGACATATGGCTTTTCCCTTAATCAGTAATTGACTGGTACATGCTTTGTGCCCCAGTGAAGGTAGATTTAATACACTGGACATCAGAACGAGCTATTTTTGTCTTTTGAATGACAAATTTAATTTTTGTAAGACGTATTGTACTATTGTTTCTACTAATTTCACATTCTTCACCAGCTCTTCGGTCCATCATTTCAGAACAAGGATCCTGAAAACATCAAAGGTGCCTTGACATCTCTCAATAGACCATGACAGCCTCTTTCATTCTCCATATTTCTTAATGTGGAGACATCCAGTAAAGGAAGAAACACAGACTGTGGTAAACAGACTTAGGAAAAGTGAGTCACTGTTTTTTCAGTGATTTTAAGAGTGGAATTTCACTGTCCAGATTAAGTGGACTAGGGGATTGAGCAATTTACCTGGCCAGCTACTGGATAGATGCACATGTTAAAGGAAAATGTAAGTCAGCTACCACGAGAGAGTTTTAATTTATTTTCTTTGTCTAAAACTGATTTTTTGAGTCAAAATAATTTTTCTGGTTTCATTCTGAATCTTGGTTTTGTGTGTATTTTTTTCCTTAAGAAAACAAAGCACTCTGGTGAAAAAAAAAGTACTTAAAAATAGATGTAGGGAAAAGTCCTAATAAATATCCATTGTTTTCTCAATCTTCTAAAAATGGATCACTTTATTTGCTTTGTATTCAATTCTGTTAAGAAATGAAGTTTTTGAGACTTCTCAATGCAAAACCTTCTTGGCTGTATTTCTGATTGCAAGCTTCCCTTCATTTTTATTTTCACTACTTCTTGTTTGACTGACAGAAGCCAAATGAAACTCTTTTACTGGCAGTCTTAATATGAATAACAAAGCAACTGGAGCTGTGAAGCACCACTTCTTGGCTAAAAACAAGTGGTGAGTGTACAGTCTGGAGGAGGGAGCAAGAGGAAAGGGAACTGCTAGGTCTCCATTTTCTTTTTCTTAAATGTTAAGCATGCATGAAGTTAGTCTGACAGAAGACATTACAAGAAATGGGTGTAAAACAGTTTTTATAGATTCTCAGGGTATCAAAAAAAATGCCAGACAGGGTTTAAAAAAACCCCAGCCAGGTGACTGTCCTTTCCCTCATTTAGGAGAAAGATCTGAACAATTTGCTTGAAGGCAGCACAAAGACTATGACTGAAATTCTGACATAACATAATAATACAATAGCCTTGCTAGATTAGTAATGGGATTGTCCTCAGCCATCAGCCTTCCCCTTCCTCGTCTGCATTTCTACTGAGGGCAATACAGAAAGAGAGGAAATGCAAGGGGACAGAAGGGCTGACATTTAGGGAGAGGGAACTGCAGGACTGCTCCTGAAGGACAAGCCTGGTGCCTTTGTCAAATGCCAAATGGACCACAAGAAGGTAAAAAAAAAAAAAGCCTGAGGGAGCACAGCACTGGGATGGGTGACACCTGGAATAGCAGCAAAACTTCCAGGCTTGGCTGTCCTTCCCATTAACAGGAGATCTAGAACTACAGGATGGATGCTGGGGGGAATGGTTTTCTCAGTGACCTTCATGTTAACCAAAGTAATCAAAGAGCACAGCAATAAATCCCTTTTTTTCAAATGCAGTTTTGTCATTATTTTTAATTAGATTAGCTCTAACATAGAAGGTAGAAGCATTCTCTTAATACAGAAGAAAATGAACCAGCTTGCTCTCTTTAAATACTTTGTCATTTAAAGTGGAGTACTAGGAGAAAAAAAACCCAAAACACAAAACAAAACGAAACCGAATGTCACATTACAAATGCAATGAAAAAACAGCAACATCAATTCAGCCAATGAAAAATACATTTCTGTTGATGCTTGAGGGCATATGAAAAGTGTTAAAATATATGAGTGAGGAAATGCACTCAGTCAGATGTACAAATGACAACGATTTGGGGAAAGATTCAAAACATTGTGAAAGAAATTCCAACAGGCATCAACAAGCAGAATAAATATACTTTCCAGATATGATGTCTGGGAGGTTGCACAGTAGCTCATTTGGCCATATGAGGTGACAATATATCAGAAGATAATGTTCCTACAATCCCAGCCTCTGCAGAAAAGGGAAAAAAAAAGAAAAGAAATGAAAAGGATATTAAAATTTGTAGCAATGATGCTCCTCTTCTTAGTTTTGGATGAATCAGTCACGTTGAATTTTCTGTTTGTCACTAGCTTAACCATATATTTCCCCTTGGTATGAGCGTACCACCTGGTGCAAAGAGTAGTTTCTACTCACCTTTTTTATTTTCTTTGATATGTCATATTCTGTTTCATCACAGTTTTCAAAACACATTTTGTTTTTTTGCAGGGACATAACACTATTTTCCATTCCTACTAAGATAAACTTTGCACATGCTTTTTCAGTATCTGCCTCATTTTTTTCATGGTGACTGTGCATTTTGTGTCACAGCCAGTACCAAACCACCCAAGTTTTCTTCTGCCACGTAGTGACAGGTTCACTGTGGATAAGGGAAATGCAGCAGCTCTTAGGTGATGCTGTACTTGCCAGTTTGGGTGCTATTTGGCTTTAGAGTCTAATTTAAAATCAAGCATGCTAACAGCAGTGACCTCAGCCCATGCATAATTCAGACCCTACCCCACTTCAGAGCAAAGTAACTGCACTGCTGCCTCAGTCCTCTTGATACTATCACAGGGTCTGCTGCTAAGATAGTATGTGGAACAGAAATCCCACAGAAACCAACATCTTGCTTGCTCAGATTCTTGTTTAAAGGTTGCAAGGCTGGAGCCTTCTCAGGGGACCTCTGTCACACAGCTCTTCCTATTGAATCTGCAAAAAATTGATAATAGAGGCAGCTGTGGGACTGGGCTTTGACAGCTTGCTCCTGCTCTCCTGTAAGTCATGTTTGTGACAGAAGAGGGAAAAGCTTGAATCCCTCACATTCCTTATGCAGTGTCCACCATATTCAGGCCAATTCCTTCAGCTCTTTGACCTGGAAGGACTCTTTACAAGATATGTAACTTAGGATGGCATGAAGAGGAGCTCTCCCCAAATTTGCAGGTGGCACTGAGCTGGAGGAGGAGCAGCCAATGCACTGGAGGGCAGGACTGGGATTCTGAAGGAGCTGCACAGGCTGCAGTAATGGTCTGGCAGGAACCTCACAAAGGCCAAGGATGCAAATGCAAACCTTGACCTTAGAGAAGATTATACCACACACCAGTACAGGCTGGGGTATGAACAGCTGGGAAGCAGCTGTGAACAAAAATGACCTGGTGATCAAGATGGGCAGCGAGGTGAACAAGCACCACCAATGTGAACTTGCAGTAAAGGCCAACAGCATCCTGGGTTGACTTGGTAAAAATGCAACCAGCAGGTCCAGGAGGGTGATTCATCACTTCTATTCAGGATTTTTAAGACTATTTCTAGAGTGCTCTGTCCATAATTTTGGCTGCCCAGTGCAGGAAAGGCACAGTCATGCTGAATGAGTCCTGCTGATGGCAGTGAGGATGGTCAGAGCACTCTATATAAGAGAAAGCTAAGAGACTTGGGATTGTTGAGCCTGGATAAGTAAAGGCTCAAGAAGATCTTACTATTTCCTGACCTGAAGACACAAAAAATGATGGTGCCAGGCACATAAACTAGTACAACAGTAACAGTAGTAGCAGCCCACTTTTATAACATCTTTGTGTATCTTGGGAAAATAGTACTCATTTGAAATGCTTTAAATTAGAATTGTTCCATTTCAAGTAATATGCAGAATAATATATTGTACTTCAAAAGATACTGTTGCTCCAAAATGTGGCACTTAGAAGTGTGGGAATGACAAGATTTAGACGGATTTAATTCAGCTGTTTCTACACGTGCTCTGACTAACGTAAATGGTGGCATACTAATTAATACATGAGCATGAGCTGTGTTTCCTGAGGATCCCTGCCTCTCCAAGGAAATGAAGCAGGCAGACAGTAGGTCTTAGAACCTTTACTATTTATTCATGGCATTTAATCTCTATACTGACTTTCTAGTGAATACAACGGTATTAATTCTCTTGAAATATTTTTAATGGTTTTTGTGACTTTAGCATATGGCTTCTCATAAACAGTAATGAACATCTCTGTTAGATTTAGAGATGGTGTATTTTTCCCTGTTTCCTGAGAGATTCCATGTACAGACTTACTGAGATTCATTGGAACTGCCCACTGATGGTAAGAGTGGGCAGTGCTTTGCACCTGGTATTTGGAAATATTCAAAAAGCTTTTAATATCTTACATGTTAGAAACAGCCTTGTAATTGATTTCATTTTCCAGTCTGAGCTCCGAAGAGGAAACCTGGTAAGTCATTCAGACATTTCAAAAAATTACTTATTTGTACAGATGAAAGGCACACTGTGTGAAATTGCACTGAACTACAACTTATGTCATCAGAAAAGGTCAGGTCTTCCTGGGGACACAGAGGAGATCCTTATCGCTTGAGCTAACAGCTTCAGTGGCTGTTCCTTCTCTGGGCTGAGCGCCGAGGGAGGCAGAGCAGATTTCTGCAGTTTATTTCACATCCGTTCACCATAGGAAAAGAGATAGTCACTACACTTAAGTCAAAGAGAAAATTCTGAGGCAATGGTGCTTGTTACTTTGTTATGAACTCTGCTACTTCAGCTTTCTCACTGTCTTTTCCCATTTTGCCTCTGTTCACTTAATCTTCCTTGTACATTTATACTGTCTCTGCCTTCTTTCCAGCCCTCCTTGCCCTTTGTGAAGCCCAGGCTTTCCTAACCCTTGAACCCCCAGTGCTGGATGGTGCCTTAGGACAAGTGGTCCCACCATGAGGGCTGTTTTTAATAACCTCTGTGAGCAGAGCATCTTTGAGGTGGGCTGACATGTCCCTGCTCCTTTTCACTCCCAGAGTGGGCTCCAGCACTCTGAGGTTCATTGGGAACAGTGGGTGGCCAGGAGGTGGAGGCTGGAGCCTGCCCAAGCATCCACTTGCTGATCCATCATTCATTCTGTCAGAGAAGCTGTAAACAAATGCAACACACTCACCACAGGAGAATTCTCTGTAGACTGTAAGATACCAAGGCATCTCTCTCGAGTGCAGCACATTGTACTGAGGTGTGCAGGCTGTGCTTGGGTTTGTTTTTGGGGGAGGCTGTATGTCAACCTTCTGCTTCTCACTGAGTAAAATGTTGAAGTCTTTGGGATTTTTTTTTTTAATGTATATGGTGAAAATGTCTATTTTTTCAGACTACATATGACTGAATTTTAGCTGTAACTCTTAAACAAGAAAATCAACCTAGGGCAGGCATGTTGTAGAGGCAACTCCAGCCCAAACAGCAAAGGTTTAATTAAGAAAAAACTGAGTTTTTGCTGCCAGAAAGTACTGGCAACATTAACTACAGGTGCCAGTGTTATTTCTGTATATAATATCACAAGTTTTCACATATTCTAGCAAACTATTTACTTTCTCTCTCCCTTTTATTTGAAATACTAGATCAGAACCATGATTCTGCATTTCATGTGGTTTTGAAGTCTTTAGCTTGACACGTCTATGTTCTTTATCAATTATTGTTTAACTCCTCTTTTTTTTGTTTTTTTTTAAATTTTTGCTAGATTCTTCCAGTACTTAACACTTTTTGTTTGGGAGGCAATAGAAACATGACTCAAACAAACATACTGGTTAACATATTAGTGTCTGGTACATACCTAGTGAAGTAAAACCACACATTAAAAAAAAATCCAAAAAACAACAAACTCCACAAAATTCCACCCCCAAATTTCTAATTTCTTTCCATGTTCTAGCAGCAACAGCTCAAGGAAATGTGTTTCTTTTTCAGGATTAGTGGCAGACTGACGGTAGTTGAATTCACAGATACCTATGGCTGAGATCCTGTTAAAAATACACTGAACTTCTGCTAACATCATTCTTTATATGTATTGTGATACACCTGCTCTGGTATCAGGCTACTGAGCTGTGGTGGTTGTGCTTCTAGCAGAGGAGACATCTAAATGAAAAAGAGAAATTGTTGCAATATGCTGTAAGTGTTCTCCAACATAACACTACTGGGGAACCAGGACTAGACCTCATATGCTAACTCCTACGAGCAGATGTAAGAGCAAAGCTGTTTGTGCTCCGAGGAGTTTGTCATGTAAATAATATTTTTTCTTTCTGTTTCAGCCTTAAACTGTGAACAGAATGAAACTGAACTTGGAAGGAAGTTGTGAAAACCACTAGGGTTTAATCCAGCACCTTTTGAAATTAATGTGAACATTCCTATAGTTAGAAGGTAAAAAAACCTCTCTAAATACTATTAATAGGGATATGATAATTAGCACTTATGGACAAGATTTTCCCTGTTTCTTCACTAGATAATGGCTTTCCTGGCTTCATTTTTCTCTTCCCACTCTCTAGTTCTCCCTCAAATATAAGTACCGACATTCACTTTAAAATCCACAGGTTGAATCCTCTTGCTCTTCTTGTTTTAATAATCCTTTATGGACATTACACTACACCTTCGTGCCTGTGTGTGTTTGTATCCTGAGAAAAAGCTGCTTCAGACAGTGAATTATACCAGAACCTTGTTTAATAACTAACCTAAACATTTGCCCTTGACATTCTCAGCACTTCAGTGCTAATTAAACAAAATAAACAGAGACTAAATGGAAACCGGGCAAAGTACTTATCCTTCCTCAAAGATTAATTTGGGATCAGCAACGCCGCTGACGGGCGAGGGAAGCGCGAATCGCAGGTAAGTCCACACGGGAATAATGAAACGCTGAATTATTTTTTAAAACCCTCCACTAATATCTTGCGATTTAAAGGTCACTCCAGAAGAAGAATCAAGGTCAGGCACGGCTAATCCCGCATCCGAGCCGGCCTTTCCTTTTTCCCGGTTCCTCGCGGTAGCGCTGCCGCGGCGGGGCCGGGGGTGCGGGCCCGGGCCCCCCTCACTGCCCGGCCCCACCCGGGGCTGCGGCGCGATCGCGGGGCCGCCGGGGCAGCGCCGGAGTCTCTCCGCTCCCAGGGGGGCCGGGGGGGCCGCTCGGGGGCAGCGGGATCCAGCTGAGGCGATGCGAGCGGCTCCGGGCGCCGCCTGCGGCCGCCCAAAGTTCCCCAAAGTCGCCCCCGGCGGGGCGGAGCGGGGCCGGCAGCGGCCGCGCCCCCGCCC
>VWZP01005513.1:341497-379831 GCA_013396995.1 Dicaeum eximium
CGCGGTGCGCGGCCCGGCCTCCCCCGGCGGGGGCGGGCACGGGGCGGAGCGCGCCGGGCCGGGCCGGGCCGGGCCGGGCGGCGCCGGAGGGCCGGGGGAGCTGCTGCACCTGATCCAGCGGGGCGGGAGCGCGGCGGAGGAGGGCGGGAGGGAGCGGCGCTGCCGCCGCCTGCGAGCGCCTCTCGCCGCCGTTAGACAGCGCTGGTCTCGCCGCTTCTCCGTCCGCCCGCCCCCTCTGCGCGGAGCTGGGCTCTCGCTCCTGTTCCCCTCGGGGCCGGCGGCAGCGCGTCCTCCTCCTCGTCTCCCCTGGGCCCCATGGCTTCGGCCGGCAGCGGCATGGAGGAGGTGCGCGTCTCGGTGCTGACCCCGCTGAAGCTGGTGGGGCTGGTGTGCATCTTTCTGGCGCTGTGCCTGGACCTGGGAGCCGTGCTGAGCCCCGCCTGGGTGACGGCGGACCACCAGTACTACCTGTCCCTCTGGGAGTCCTGCCGCAAGCCCGGCAACTTGGACAGCTGGCTCTGCGAGTCGACGCTGCACAGCGGTGAGATTCGGCTGCCCCCGGCCCCGCTCCGCTCCCCTCCGCCGCTGGCCCCTGCTGCTTTCCCCCCTCCTCGCCCGCCTCCCTCTCCCTTGGCCGCACCCCGGGCACTGAGAATTCCTTTCCCTCGCCGTGCCCTGGCTGACCCACCAGCATCCCTCGAGCTGCCTCTCCTTCACCCTTGTCTCCTTCGGGACTGTATCCCAGCCCCTTCCTGGGGCCAGCCCCCCGGACCGGAGCGGTGCCCGGGGCCGTGCCCCGCTGGTTCTCCGCCTCGCCCGCTGCCGCCCCTGGTCCCCGCCCGGCTCCCCGCGCCGGCCGCCGCTGCCGCCGGGAAGAGTCCCCTGGACCTTTGTCCGCCCGCCCTCCGCACCCCTTCCCTTCTCTTCCCGAGCCTCTTCATCCGTCCCCATCCTCCTCCTCCTCCCCGTCCCTCCCCCCAGCCTCCCCGACCCGCATCTCGGGCTGGGGCGGAGGCGCCGGCGCTCCCGGCGTGTGCGGGAGGGTCGTGCCCAGGGTGCGGGAGGTGTGAGCGAATCCGAGCCAATTCCGTGAGCGAAAGGGGTGACTGGCTCCGTGTGTGCCGTGGTATTGTCTCAGAAGATCCCGTGTTTGAACTAGTTTTGATTATTTTTTCCGTGTGGCGGCTTCTCTATACAGTGAGAAACTGTTTGGGATCGAGTATCTTAATAATTCCCCACCGCCCTCATGTGAGAAGTCCCTGGCTCTGGAAAGTTGGGGCTTCCTAAACCAAAACCGGTTGCTACTTTGTCCAGAGTGGGGACGCCTGGGCTCGGACTCTCCATCACGCCGGGTGTGCCTGTGTGTGTCTTTCTAGCACGTACTGATCTCCCCAGCGTCTTTCACGCTCCTTTGCCTTCATGCCACACTCCCCGTTGTGATTTCTTGATGCTCATTCGTTCTTCACCTTTTTAGGTCTTTGATCACGGATTGTTTTTTGTTTTTTTTTAACGTCATTTCACTATTACTTGGTGTACTTCAAAAACGGGTTGTGAATGATAAAAACAAGCTGCCTGTTGAATATTTTTCAGTAAATTCTTTTGTAGTGCGATAATTGTTTTGGTTTTCATGTGTGGTTTTATTTACTTTATGCCTGATAGCAACTTCTGGAGCCCCAACAGGAACACTGACAAATGCAGCCAGCCTCCCCCCAGCATCGTTTTCATTCCCATTCCTGTCCACACACACACACTTGCATTGATAAATCATCTGTTTGGATTGCTGTGCTCTTTGGTTGGGTAAATCTTGCAGGGACAAGATGTGTGTTTTGGGAGGGAAAGCAAAGGGCTGACTATATTCTCAGTGTGTTTTGTTTTCCTCTGTTCCCTGAAGTCCTTGTATAGGTCCTGGGAAATAACTGGTCTCAGTCTGAGTTGGAATTACACAGGTGCTTTTCCTGCTTATTTTTTTCTGTCGTGTGCAGTAATATTTTAGGGTTTAAATGTTGTTTGGGATTTTGTTTTAAATAACATAAAATGGATTGTAAAGAAATGTCGGTTTCAGTCAGTTACCAGGGTATCTGCACAAAGTTTGGAGTGCTTTCTTTTCCTTCCCTGGTATAAATGGAAATTTATGTAGGAATGTCAGCTTCTACGTGTCTCCTTAGCAACGTGAATCTTTTGCCCCTTCTCCCTGTCTCCTGAAATAGTATCCCCTTGATTAGAGAGAGACTTTTCAGATGGCTTGAATGAGAACCTGCTTCCAATCCCCCCACCTCCACACACTTTGCTGGGTTCCCCCTCCATCCATTTCCCTGTCACGCATGCGTGTGTACACACAGACACACACAAAAGTGGGATGGAAAGAGAAGCAGGACAGCTTGTGGAACAGCATAAAAGGACACTTGTCTCTCTTGTTCCTCTATTGGTCACCTGTCTGTCTGTGGGCATGTGGAAGATGAATGGGTGAGGACGGATGAGATGTAATTTTCATTGGATGCTGTGTGTTGAAAATCTGATCTGTCCTCTGCTGGTGCCTTCTTCT
Organism: Dicaeum eximium; assembly: GCA_013396995.1. Lineage (NCBI taxonomy): Eukaryota > Metazoa > Chordata > Aves > Passeriformes > Dicaeidae > Dicaeum > Dicaeum eximium. Next base: position 344,040 of record VWZP01005513.1, read on the forward strand.
ATCATGTGCGCAAATTCCTGCCTATTCAGTTTTATTCAAGTTCCTTGAATGAGCTTTACCTCAAATACTTTCCTCAAATACTTTCCAGTGTAGTAGAGCTGAGTTTCACAAGGTACTGTGGAAGAAATGAATGATTGTTTTACTTCAGGTGTCTGGGATAAACCTTTCACTTTCCTCGTGTTCAGCACAGAGTACTGCCAGAGTCTGACCAGACCTGAAATATGAGAAACTGCACTGTTTTCCTCTTGCCTCTGCTAGTGTGGTACAATTGACATTAAAGCCAGTAGGAGGGCTCCCACTAAGTTCACCAAGTTGGATGGGGCTCATATTTGAGACCATTTTGTGTGCTGGCATTAATATTTTAAGTGCACTTTGCTCCTGCATTGTGAATCCAGCAAGCAGTATTTTGCAGATAGTGGAGAGCTCCCACAGGGAAAGCTCTTTCAGCCTGATACTGGTGCAGGCAGCTTTGCAGCTGGCTGTGAGAAGCAGCAGCACACACAGGAAAAAAGGCATCTTCACCCATGGTTTTAAGAGATTTACTTCATCATCCCTTGAAGGAGAGCACCTCAAGTGGCACCATCAAGGGCAAGCTCATACTAGAAGCTGTTAAAGCATATTCAAGGTTTAATTAAAAACTTCTGTTGTAATTAGATGTAGGACCCCTGACTGCTGTCAGAAGGGCAACTTGGTAGTGGAGAGCAGAAGAGAATGCACAGAGCACGGTTACATTGGCTATTGTAGCAGGGAATAATTTCATTTTTCCTTGAGCATTGCTGGTGTTTGGAACATGTGTTCACATTCGTGCTTTCACTGTTCCAGTGGCTGTTTTGGAACTTGCAAGCTCACATACTGCTTTTAAGCTTGTGTAAATACTTCACAATAATTATGGTTCAAGTATGTAAAGCAGTGATTCAAACTAATTTTTTTTTATATCTGAAAATTATAAAATATCTTAATTTGCTGTTCTTTTTTTTTTTTTNTTTGAGTCTTTTGGGTCTGTGTAAATCTCCCACTAGCAGTAACTTCAGGAGCTGAAAAACTAACAAAGTTGCCAGTGTGGAAAGCTTCGTAATAAAATCTTGAAATTCAGAAATGCAGTTGTAAAGCTCTGAAGTTTCACTAGCTGTCTTGGCATATAGCTGTTTTCTGTGATCAAAGCTTATCTTGGCTAATGCACAAGTTGTCTTTAGACCAACTGTATTTTGGACTTATGTGTCTTTAAACAATTTTTTTTTTAGACCTTATTTGAAATGCATTATATCTAGTTTGGGATGGTTCATTTGCAGATTTATCAAGAGTTATATATGAATATTTATTCCTGTCACAGCATTAAAATTAAATGCATCCTGCGTAAAACTGCCTGGTGTATCTATACCTGCACAGGTACTTCTTCCTGCAGATTAATAACAGTAAATTTGAATTTGTGCAGTAGACTGCAGCCATTATATCAAAGATACATTATGTCTTTGATAAAGATACATCAAATATATCAAATGTATCTTTAAATCAAAGATACACACATGCAATGTAGAAGAAATAAAGGGCTCCACAGAATCTGACCTGCAGGGGAACGTTGTCTATTTTGACTTAAATATGTGTATATGCTATTCATAGGAAACAATGGCTCCTTTGCAGCCTTTCAGTTTATTGTGAAAACAGCATATATAAAAATACATTTGAATAGTTTTGATTAACTGTATTCATTTTGGTGAATGTGGGGGTATATGGCTTTGTTACTTTACAACCTGTGGATTTCTTTATGCAACGTTCAGTTTTCTTCAAGAATATTGTGCTCTTTTAGAACTGCCCATGAGTATTTGAAAAAGAAAACGTTCTCCAGGAAATACATGCAGCAGAGTCTCTGAATGTGTATTAAACTTTGTGATGAGCAAACAATGAAGGTAAGCTTAGCCTGTAGCATAGTGCAGTAAACACCTTGAGTCTAGTTTTATGCTTGTAATTTTGTTCTAATTTGTTCTTAAAACAAAAACAGCATCAGAGGTTGTTCATTTGGTAGCACTTCAAGGGGCTTAACCTTAATTACACATTAGATGCAGATATCTGAATTGACATGCCAGAATAGTCTTGGATGGTATCTCCTTGTTCAGAATCTAAGGAGCTGTTCCAAGGGGAAATTGCTAGCTCAAAAGCAGCTTCCTCATTAGAAGATCTGGATTGTTGCTCAGATTTGATGTTGACATGTATTTGTAAAAAGCTCAGCAAGGCTGGTAGTTTGCTATAAAATAACAGAAGAATGAATGTGATTTTACTAACCTGAAAAAAGTGGCTCATACAGTGTAAGGAGGACTTAATAAAACATTCCTTCTGGTTTTGAATACTGTTGTCTGTCATTTTATGTATTAACTCGAAGAATCATCCTCAGCACTTTATCTAAAGATGGAAATAAAATCAAAAGCCATACTTCTTCAAGCTCAGTGTCTAAGACTCTGAGCAGGCTGATCTAACTTTGATGTTGAGTCTGACTTGAAGGTTGGCCCTGCTTTCCATGGGGAGCTGAACTAGGTAACTTCCAGAGGTCCTTCCCAACCTAAATTATCCTTGTGATTCTGTGATGACTGATACTCTGTTCATGCCTGATGTATATCTGGCTTTTTCAAACTGTGCAGAATGCCTTGAATTGGCTTAACTACCCCTCACAGCAGCCCCTGGTAGAATATTTTAAGGAATGCTCCTTCTCTTAGAAATGGGCCACTTGTTTTAGCCTCAGACTTCCCAAGGCCATGAGAGCAGCAGATCCTGTTCAGTAGTCTGGACCTTTTAGTATGGTGGAGGCTACCATTGCAGCCACCCTTCTCCAACCAGTCAGAGACATGGTTAGAGCACATCTGTGATGTTTTTGTGAGATCCTCTGATCAGGGCAAGAGCACCACACACCTTATCAGTGATAATACTCTTTAAAAAATAAAAGATTTGTAGCTGTAGTGGGTTATTGCTACTGCTGTTGTTCATTGCAATTTTAAAATCAGTAATGTATCCTGTTGCTTTAAGTTTTGTTTATTAAATATGATGTCCCTGGAGTTAGGGATAATGCAAGAAGTTTTAATATTTGATGAGATTTTTATATTTAGAATTGCATTGAGAGTGGCCTTGCCTCTGCTACTGATTTGTGGTCCAAGATGACCACATAAGCTTCAGGGTAGCAGGAGGGGTGGTAAAGTCCATCCAGCTGTATTGCTGTATGTATTTCACTTTTTTCACTTTAAGCCATTGTTCTGATGGGAAGTACACCTCAAACTCTTTTAAATGCCAATTGTTTTTCTCAAGGAGCAGTGGAATGTGTTTTTTGAAAGTTGCAGAAGATGGCCAGTTTTCTGGAAGAACATTGATAACTGTGGAAAATAGTTACATTGCAGTTCCAGTGCAAAGCATAGTACTTAAGATTGCTAGAAAAGTAGTAGCTTTTATAGAAGAGGTCAGAAATAGTGAGCTTATTGTGAAAAGCTTGTATAACACATCTCCCACACTTCTTTCCTAATGGCAGAGTTCTGAGAGTTCCAGGTTTTTTTGAAGTTCTCAAAGTTGTGGGTGTGTGCAGTTGTTTGAGGGTTTTTTATTGTTTTTATTGAATGAATGAATATCCAATAATTAAAATGACATAGTAGCAAGCTAATCTCAGAAGAATGCTGTATATCCAATAGAGGAAATGCCTGGGTACATGCTGTACTATTCTGTGAATGAATTATAGATTACATGATTTTCTGTAATGCTGTGCTTGTTTTGAAGTCCTCTGTTGGCAAAAGCAGTGTGCAATGCATGTTGCTTATAAATGGTAAAATAAAGATCTATATAATGGCACCACTTAGTGCTTTATTTGAAGTTGTGCTGTGTTTGAAGGACTTGGTGATTTTACAAATAAAGATGGGCAACAGAGCAGGCATACAACACATCTCACCCCAACTCACACCTGTGCAAACTGTTTATATTTCATATAAATAAGGAATGCAAGCTTTATTCTTCAGCAGAGCTGTGTCCATGGGCAGATGAGCAAGCATCTGCTGCGTCATGCATCTGCAACCCCCCCAGGCATTTAGACCATTTTGTTGTCTTGCTGTCTCTTCACACAGTAGTAGAGTTGCTCACCATATTTTTACAGATATAACCAAATTGTCTCCTGCACTTCCAACTCACCTTTGGGTGGAAGGTGAGGGGCACTGCTTTCCATGGTGAGGTGAGCAGTCTGCATAGTGGCTGCCCAGTTATTCCCCCAGACTATCAAGTCCTTTCCAGGCTGAGGAGGGTTGTTGGGAGAGCTCCTTCTGCCTGGAGCATCCTGCAGGTGGGCTGTTATCTTGCCTGGAATAGTCAACCTCTTTCATCTCAGTTATCTTGCTCTTGGAGAAGAGGAAAGCCATAGGAGGAGCCCAAGTGAGAGGGTTGCAGCTCTGTAGGGGGATGCTAAGGCCTTTTCTCCTCAAAGGTGAGAGCCCTGAGTCTGGGCTGCCATCCAGTAGTGGTCAGCATTCTTGTGCATCAGGGGAAAGGTGCATAAACAGCAACAGAGCTTTGGAAGGGACCGGTTAGGCTGAAGCAAGACTCTAGTTTGGATTCCCTTGTACCTGTTTGTTCATGGATCTCATAAATCTTTTTGTGCCTTGGGTCTAGCTGACGGAGGAGGGCAGTTACAGCCTACCCTAGCTGTCAAGAAATCCCACTGGGAAAAGGGAGCAGAGGTGTGAGGTCAGAGTCTGGAGCCAGAGCTGGGAAGCAAAGACCTTGCAGCTTCTGAGCAGCTCTCTCACCCCTGGTGTATGGCAGCTACGGAGGCATCTGCCTTTCCTCCTTCACTGGTTGGCTGCCCTCATTATCCTCTGGCATTCTGCACCTCTGTAAGACACAGGATCTGCACCAGAAAGCTGTTTTTTGGATGCCTCTCTGCTTGTTCTCTTTTTCATTGACTGATTCTAAGTGACTCTCTGCTCGGCATCAGGGACACTAAATCATCCTACAAGCCTCTTGTACAGTAAATGCAAAATGACTGATGCCTTATGTGGAGCCTCTGAATTTTCCTTAGGAGGCACTCTAGGGATTTTGGCACCCAGCATAAAATACTTAAATTTCTCTTTGGGTGTTGTCAGTGTCCTGGTGAATTAGAGCTATGGGAAAGACTTCCTGTTAATCCCACGGATGTTGTGCAGCACTTGGGTTATCCAGGGCTTTGTCCCATGTGCTGCTGTGTGGGATGAAGACAGATTTCTTAGGGAAAATGTCATGTCTTTCTTTTTAACATATCTGTGACTTAACATAGCTATTTCATTTGTTTAAATTTATGGCTTTTAAAAGAAAGCCTTGGTGTAAAGTGAGTACTCTCTTAAGGAAATTATGCTTTCAGCCAGAGTTGGCTGGTTCCTGTAGCTCTGGTAATGCTTTTCAAGTGTCTGAGTGACTTGAGTAGCCACATGCACAAGTAATTTTCCTGCTTCAGGAAAATCTTATTCTCAATCCATAAAATAAAAAGAAAATATAAGAGCCAGAGTATGTCTGTGCAGCAGCCAGCACTAGTAAACATACTATACTAATCAGCAAGCAGAACATACTTATTTATTCTCATTTTTGTACAAGGCTCCACTGTGAAAAGCTGTGGCTAGAGCAATTTATGGAGGTTTGGTATGGATCTTGCCAGAAAGCACTTGTGCCTGCAGTGTGCAGAAGTGTCCATTGCAGGATCCCAAAGGACTGTACTTGCAGGCTGGCTGTGCAGGAGCAGAGGAGTGTGGAGCCAGTAACCTACAGGCACAGGGCTTCCCAGCTTTACAGAGTCACAGAATCTCAAGGTTGGAAGAGACCTTTAAGACTGAGTCCAACCCAGCCCTAACACCTCAACTAAACCATGGCACCTAGTGCCACATCCAGTCTTTTTTTAAACACATCCAGGGATGGTAACTCCACCACCTCCCTGGGCAGACCATTCCAATACTTGATCACTCTCTGTGAAAAACTTTTTCCTAATATCTAAGCTGTTTTTCCCTTGAAGCAGCTTGAGACTGTGTCCTCTGGTTCTGTCTTTTGCTGCATGGAGAAAGAGCCCAACCTCACCTGACTACAGTCACCTTTCAGGGAGTTGCAGAGAGTGATGAGGTCACCCTGAGTCTCCTTTTCTCCAGGCTGAACACCCCCAGCTCCCTCAGTGGTTCCTCACAGGGTTTGTGTTCCCAGCCCCTCACCAGCCTGGTTCCCTCCTCTGGACGCGCTCCAGCGTCTCAATGTCCTTCCCAAATTGAGGGGCCAGAACTGGACACAGCACTCAAGGTGCCCTCACCAGTGCTGAGTACAGGGGCAGAATGACCTCCCTGCTCCTGCCACACCATTCCTGATACAGGCCAGGATGGCCTTGGCCTTCTTGGCCACCAGGGCACACTGCTGGCTCACGTTCAGCCTTCTGACAATCAGTACCCCCAGGTCCCTTTCTGCTTGGCACTGTCCAGCCACACCGTCCCCAGCCTGTAACACTGCAGGGGGTTACTGTGGCCAAAATGCAGGACTCAGCACTTGGACTTGTTAAACTTCATCTTGTTAGTCTCTGCCCATCCATCCAACCATTCCGGGTCTCTCTGCAGAGCCCTCCTACCTTCCGCACACGCTCCCAGCTCAGTGTCCTCTGCAGATTTACTAATAAAAGGCTCAACCCCCTCATCCATGTCATCAATAAAAATATTGACCAGAACTGGCCCTAGCACAGACCCCTGAGGGACACCACTGGTGACTGTCCCCAGCTGGGTGCAGCACCAATCACCAGCACTCTCTGGGCCCGGCCATCCAGCCAGTTCTGAACCCAGCAAAGAGAGCTCCTGCCCAAGCCACGGGCTGCAGCTTTTCCAGGAGTGTGCTGTGGGAGATGGTGTCAAAGGCCTTGCTGAAGTCCAAATAGACAACATCCACAGCCTTTCCTGCATCCACCAGGCAGTCACCTGGCACCAGGCAGGTCACCTGCACCACTGTCCCCTTCTCCAGGGCAGAATCCTTCTGAGCAGCTCTGAAAACCATCATTCTGCCTCGGGCAGAGGCTCCAGAGGTGACCTGTGTGGAGTAATTTGATGTGAGAACTTAATGGCCCCTGCTGTTCCTCAGCTTTTCCACAGAATTCAGTGGACCTTCACCTTCCACAGAGGCCTCTGCTCATGATCCTGCTGAAGGAAAAAGAAATCTCATTGATTGTGCAAGCAGAGCACTTTTAGGAACTAAAGTTTGCCTTTATGTTTTTATAGATACACCACACTTTCTAAGCTTTTGTTGGCTATTTGATATCTAAGTATGAATACGAAGCAATTAGGAATATCTCTAGCTACCCTATTTATTTAAGTTGATTTTTATGATACTCAGTGGGTTATATTTAATTTCTTAATTGTGGGTGCCTCAAGTTTCTCTGCTTCACACATTTTTTCAAAATCATTATTCTTGATTTTAAATGCTGTATTGCAATTTCTTAGAGTATTTACTGTCTGAGTGCAGGTACTTGATACATGGAAGCATTGCAATGAATCAGAAAAACTTACTTGAGTGTTGTGTTTTTGTTTCTTTACCATGATTTTTTTTAGTGCTAGGAGGTCAGGCATTGCCTTCATCGTGTAACACCTGCATGCATTTTGGTACTTCAGCCTTTATGAGAAGACTTGGTGAAGAGCCACTGCATGGAAGAAAGGAATATTTGATTGTTTCTTAAGAAATTAATTCAGTTCACATGCACTGTCTGAAAGAGCCCTATACACAAATGTTTCACATATTCCACAGTATGTTTCTATGCCCACCACTACTATTTCTTTTACTTGGTAGAATACCATGTTGAAAAAAAAATCATTTTGGGGTTTTAATTAAAACATGACATCTATATTACCCTTTTGCATTGATCTTTCTTGTGTTAAAAAAAAGACCTGGTTATTAAAATACACATTTCAGCACTTTGATGTGTTTTCTTCTTCTTTTATGGCTTTCCCTGATTTTTTCCTGGTAGTGAAGCACTATATTGTCCAAGAAATTGAGGAAATAGCACTGCTCTTAATTAAAAATAACAGCTTAAAGCCTTGGGTCATTTCTTTGGGGAAAGAAGGGAGGAGAGTTAGAAATGTCAGTGTACAGTTGACACTGTGCCTCTGGGTCACTAAGAAACAGGCAGAATTTTCAAATAGCAAGGAGACCAAGCTGTCCCCCAGAAAGGCAGGGACTGTTCTATGAAGAACTAACTGAAAAGAAACAGTATCATCATGGTTTGGGGGCTTTTTTTTTTAACTGAAGATGGTAATTTTAATAAATTTTTTCATCAAATCTGTATTGAAAATATATGTTAAGTGCCTAGGTTCATATTGATATATATTTCCAAACACTGAAGCCCACATCCCCAAACTAATGGGCAGATTGTTATAGTTAAAAATATGCAAACACTGTAATTGCTGTCAGAACTGCACTATATATTTCTCATGGTTATAGACATTGGGATGCTTCTTGGGGATTTTCAGACCTAAAAATAGCATACATTAAGTGGGTCTTTTCTTAAGAAATCTCTCGAGTTACTTAACAATTGTCAAAAATGTCTTAATTCTAGTTTGGATGGCATAGGTGGCACTATTAGTGTAGTTCTTAATGTATTGCTAAAATGGTGGAACACTGAAAAATCTAAAGTTATCTAGACCAACAAAGGAAATCTTACTTGGGCATGACATTAGGTCACAGTGCTTTTTAAAGTCTAAAAGTTTATTAACACTTCTGTGAATTTTAATCGTTTTTTTACTTGTTTTAATACTTTTCTTAGATAATGGATATGTAGTTTAAGGAAACTTTGCTGTTGTACAGTGAAAAAGAACTGATGTGTACTTTTCAAGTGTAACCAATTGTGTTTTGAATGCAGAAAAGTAATAATTATCATCTATAAGGCCCTGTTTCACTTTGGGTTTGCATATTTTTGTCTCTGTGAGAACAAGCAGTCTCACTGAACTGCTGAGGCTCCTGAGCTTACAGTTCTTATTAGTGACTTATTTGCAAGATTGGTGCATGCCTAGAAGAGGGACAAGCATATTTTGGATGCTCTAAGGTAGGTTTATGATGTTTATGTTCTGTGTACCAGTAGTGCTGTGTAACAGAACAATCTCCTGACCCCATTTTGGTGCTGTGTGCAGTAAATCACTCTTGGTAGTCTGAGAAACACTACAGATCTTTATTGTGGAAAAACTGTGCTTCCTTTATGTGTTTATATTGTGGCTATCTGATTTACAGGGTGCTCTGCCTTCAGAGGTAGTGGCTCTATTTTCTTTAGATCCTTCATTTTGTGTAAAGTTCAATGCCCTGGAATAAAAAAAAAAAAAAAAAATTGCTGTTAAGTAGAAGACCCATGCAGAAGATTTTGCTTTCTTAATCCACCATAAGCTTTATTTTGTCACCAGATGAAATGGCTTTCAGAATTGAAAGTTAACATTTTTCCAAGATGACAGGGAGATTTAAACATGGAGTTACTATGGTAGCCAGTATAGGAAAGTTTAGTCCTGTATTCTTTGTGCACTAACATCTGACCTTCACAATGTTCTTCAAAGTCCCTGCAGCTCAAGGCAAAGGCTGGTAGTGTTGTATGCTCCTGTGAAAGGGACTAAATTAAATAGGCAGTTCCAGATGTGGCCCAGAGCACAACATTCAATACCTGGTCCCCAGCTGGTAGTGAGGAACAGTAAGAGCCTCAGTTTTGTCCTCCTGTCAGCATCACTGAGTAGGTTGTCTTACTCAAGAAATTAATTTTGTTTACAAGACAGTTCTTTTTTAGTTGGCAGTGTAGGTGTCTCCCAACACTCATTTGTCCTTTTACCTCCCACATCAGTACTATAGTAAGGTAATTTGTTTATTTTTTAACCTTTCTAAAATCTGTATATGTATATTTTTCCTGGAAGTTAAACTATGCTCTAGCACCACACTTATATCATCTTTGCCTAATTTATTATCAGTTGTTTGGTGGTTTTTCCAGTGTGGTTTTGAAAAGCAATAGGATGGTCAACATTTTTTCCATTTAGCTGCTACTCCAGTGTTGTACACTTTCTTCTTGCATTAGAGTTTGGCACCTGATCAATGCAAAGATAACATTTAATATTTTATTATTTGTGGTGACTTCCAAAAAATTTTAGTTTCTGAGTTTTCCTGCCTGGCCCTTTGATTTATTTCATCAATTTTATGTGTCTTTTAACTTTGGTGTGATATGGATTTATATGTCTGATCTTTCTATCTGTGCAATCTTCTAGCACAAGAATTCCTTTCATATTGTTCCAAAGTGGTCCATTCTGTTTATTTATTTCTGGTTTTTATATCTGTAATGCACTCTGATACTGGAAAAATCCTTTCTAAATCATCAGTACACTAACCTCTTGGTGTTTCTGAAGGCTCATGTTAATATTAAAACCCACTCACCAAAACATCTGTATCCAGTACTAAAATCATATTTCCATCCCAATAGTGATTGTGTAGCAGTGGGACACACAGCAAACTGGCATTAGAGATTGCATGCTGATGATAAAATGAAAGATTGTTCCCAGCCTTGGGGTTTAGTCCAGTAAGAAAACAAGGAGTAAAATAGCTTGGAAGGTTGAGTACTTAGTAATTAAATTATTAGTAAAGGACATGCCTGGATTTCTGAATAGAATGAAAATAAATGTGTATACTTGCACAAACACACCTTTAAAATCACTTTCTTTTCAAGCAATGCTTTTATAGCTCTTCTACACACTTTCTTCTTTTAATCTCCTTCATCCTTTTTCATGTAATAGGTGAAGGCTTTTTGGTGTCATAGCTGCCAGCATTCCATTCCAAAACTCCACAGCTGCACTGTCTGTATCTTCAGCAGATTAGATTCCTCTTGAAACTGGATCCATTGTTTATTTAAAACAGGGCTTTTTGCTCATTCCCAAAAGATGTTCGTTGTTGTTGTTGTTTTAGTAAACTTAGGATATCTACATTTAATTTGGAAATAATAATCTTATTTTCTTTGGACTGTGTATTTGGACATTTTATTCTGAGTATCATATGACTGCTAGTATTTTCAAAGCAGTGAGATGCAAAGGATCCATAGGTCCTTTTCCCATGAGCTGAATTTATGTCATCTTCCTTGAACTAGTAAATAGTAGTGATAAGCAGTAAATAGTGATCTGATTCTTCTTCTTGATGCCTGCTACTGGAGAGAGGAAAGGTCTTAGATATTCTTTTGGGGAAAGAGACAGCCCAAAGCCTGAGCCTTTCTAAAATCCCACAGAAGTTCTTAAGTTAGATCTTGGATGCTACACATACATGCATCATGGCCATCAGCTTACAAATGGATTCTAATTTATGTGATTTAAGACTGCAAATATGTTGTTTATAACTGCATCCATTATATATGAGAATAACTAGAAAAGACCCTGGGCCAAGTACAGAGGTTGCTTTTGGGGGAAGAAAAGCTGATGCTTGAGGATAACTGACATTTTAAAATGTGCCTGAGATTTGACTGGGTCTGCAGCTAATGATTGCTACTGCCTTTAGAAAGTCTTGACTTCCTAAAGATAAAAGCTATCTTTTAGTGTTGAAAATATACTTTTTTTTTTTTTAACCTTTCCCTTTTTTTTAAACCCTGTTCCCAAGAGACAGGTGTGTGTGATGAGGCTCTGTGTATTTCCCTTGCTCTGTTATCCTGATCAGCTGAAGCAGAGGTCTGACTGTCACTCTCTTTTGTGAGAAAGTTACAGCACACTGAGGGTCAGCTAACACAACACCAGCTAATCCCAAGCCAGCCTCAATTTCTCATTCTAAATTGGATAAAAACCAGGGGACCAAATTACTCAGTTTGACTTGAGACAAAATCCCAGCGAGGCCAACTAAGGCTTGAGTAAGCGTGGGAGGTTGTGGCACTTTGCTTCTGAGTTACATCTGTTTTATGAAGGTGATTCACTAATTAGGGGAGAAGAAATTCAAGGCACAGCTGTTTATTTACTCGAGCCTTGATGCAGCCTCTGTGTTCCTCATATTCTGTTGTTTCTGTCAGGCCTGTGGGCTTGTTTTACTGAAGTTGTATTATTATTTTTTTCCCTCTGTTTTTCTTTCCCCTAGACTGGCAGATAGCTACTCTGGCTCTGCTGCTGGGTGGTGCTGCCATTATTCTCATAGCTTTCCTGGTTGGGCTGATCTCCATCTGCGTGGGGTCTCGGAGGCGGTTCTACAGACCAGTTGCAGTCATGCTCTTTGCTGCAGGTAAGCACTGGCATCATTAAAAACATTCCCTGAGAGCAGCTGAACTTTCCTGGAGGGAGATATGCATCATTCTGCATACTAATTCAAGTGTTGGTTACTTCTGTCTTAACTCCAGTGAGGTTTCTCAGGCTGTAAGTTCGGCACAGCATTAATCATTTTTGCAGTTGCACTATTATTAGTTCATAAACAGTTATTTATTTGCATTATATTTATTGTTTTATGAAGTACATGCAGCAGGGGAAACTACAGAGGATAAATCTCAAAATACCATTTCTAATCTGTGACTTTGTGCTGCTTGATATCCCCATTTTTATTCTTCATGCAAAGCCATTTTTATTTTAATGTTCTCTCTTTTGCAATTTTAAAACAGGGAAATTAATACCCGAAGGTGAACCCTGGAAGCTGTACATGTGAAAATAAATAGGATTATCTTGCAAGGTGTTTATATATGCCCCTGTGCCGTAAGGAATTAATTTTGTTGTGTCATCTCACTTGGTTATTAATTTAACAAGCTGTCACAGTTTGGTCCCTGTTTGGTTTTAAAAATGCAAAAATGGAACAGTTTATATAAACTATCACGAAATCTTAAGGGAGACCTAAGAATCTGAATTGTCTGTAAGACTGGTCCAGTGAGGAGCAGTTACAATATCAAATCACCTCCTTTTATATATTCTGGTGCTTTGGGGCTTTGTCAGCGTGGATGTTTCAGATTCTCCTGAGACTCGCCAACCGTGGTTTGCCTCCATCCTGTCACTCACATCTGCATGGAGCCAGCAGCTTAAGCCCCTTCTGATAGCCCATAACGAAGAGGATGACAGAACCTTTGGGATGTGTTAAAAAAAGTCACTTAGGAGGATGTGAGAGGATGAGAGCCTGGAATTGGGAGGGAGTTTGGGATGAAGCGCAGCTCCAGGAAGACTCCTGCTGCCCCCTGCTGATAACATTGCCTTGATGGAACTGAGCCCTTAAGATGCACTTTTATGTGCTCAAGACATATTCCTAGATTACATTTCATTTGCTTTTAGGAAATTAAAGCAACCTAGGATCAGATTCCTTGAGTGGAAATCATCTGGTTTTGTTCTATGTGTTGCACTGCTTGCTTGGTTAAATGAATAAAGGTCCTGGTGCCATTGTTTTAAAATTTAGTGTTAATTCTGAGGTATGCTGGGCAGTTAACTTTGAAGGAAATGGGGTTATTTAATTTTTATAGTGATTTCTTGTTCGGCTTTTGGCTTCATTTCTCATAATGTTGTGTAGTAACTCAGTAATTATTCAGCCATACACGCCTGTCTTGCTGTGTTGCTCAATTAGTAGTTAAGTTTGCACTAAAAAAAGAAATGGCTTTCCACAAGAAAAGATTTCCTCAAATCCTACTATTTGTCTTCATGTGCTCTCCTCTTCATAAAATTGCTTCTAGTCTTTACTAGAAAAGGTTGATGGTAAAGGGGTTAATGCTTACTTGAATCTAAGAGGAAATTAAGTTGGTTCTTTAGCTTATGATGGTGTTTACATCTTCCCTTTGCCTCTGTGTGGGTACCACGTGCATTTTGCAGCCATAACCTGAAGCATATGAGAGGAGAGATGATGAGGCCAAGACAACCTGCCCCATTCTTCATTATCTAGCAAATCTGAGGAGAATCCTTTCAGGATGTGACATTGTTAAAAGATATTTCCTACAGATCTTTGATGTCAGCAATTTGTGGAGATGAATATGGATGGTGTATCTTGAAAGAATTATGGAAAGAATCCCCCACTGAAGAGGGTAAAGTTAAGCTGGTTTGTGCCTTATGCAGTTTTCCACAGATTCAAGCCTTCATCTGTGGATTTCACAAATCTTTCAGAATGAACACCACCCTGACCTGGGAATGTGCTGGAAAGACCAAATATTCTGTGTAACTGTGGCTGGGAATCTATCAGCTGCCTCTGGAAAAAGGGCACAGTATGAATTGCCCAGAGACATTTAATAATGTGTGGGTGTTGGGTAGAAAAGGTCTCTGTGTGGAAGAAAGGACAAAATGGAAAAGTTATTTCCAGGTGCTTTATAGAGTCCAAACAGTTGGCTCCAGACTATTTTTTTTCCTTCAAGTTTTGATATTTTTTTTCCCCTCAGCTTCAGGTTTCAGTTAGCAACTCTGTAGGTGAGAGAGAAAGCTGACTGACTAGGACTGGAAGAGATGAGAAAGAAAGGGACCAAAAAAAGCCAAAATTCAACCTAAATGCTGAGAATAAGCCAGCAAGTAATGAAAATGTGTGAATGTGTTTTCATAGAGATGACAATATGTATTTTAATGTTGAGAGGTAGAGGAATGCCTCAGGTAATGGAAGATCATGGAGCAGACTGGCAGGAGGTTGCAGGAAATCTTGCACAGAGCCACCTTGGCTCATGTGGCTCTTTGGTCTAGTGGAGGTCTCCAGCTCATGGACTGGAATAACCTGTTGACATTACCAAGCTTTTAACATGTTTTACAAGATGCTTTTATGTGCAAGCTAAGGAAAACAGTGGCTAAGTAAAAAAATTACAGGTAAGACAGTAATATAAAATGGTGGCAGATAATAATTAGAGAATACTTAAGGAGGTATCTTTGATAGAGAGAGCACAGTCCAGCTGGATTGCATCCTTAGTTCTGTGCTATTACCTGTTTTCATAATGATGCAGAAGGTAGAATGAAAGTTTCCTTGTCAAATTTTGCAGTGGAAGTAGAAAAAAATGCAGATACATTGAAAGCCGGAATTTGATTTTGTGGAGGTGATGGAATGGTCTGAAAAAGTAGGACTGACTTCAGTAGAATGTAGTGCAGGTTGATACAGAGCAGCAAAAAGAGTCATAATATCAAAGAAATACTGTTGGGGAAAATACTCTGTAGGTTATGTGCTCCAATCTCCTTGTTGAGGCAGGATGGTCACTAACAGTGGCAGCTTTGTCTGGTCCATTTCTTTGAAGAAACTCAAGCATGAGGATTTCACAGCCTTTCCAAGCATGTTGTCCTGGGCCCATACTACCCCCCTTATGATAATTTTTTCTTTGTTGAGGTCTATCCTGAATCTCTGTGTCCGCTCTCTGCCAGCATGCCTGGCACTGCAAAGAGGAGTTTTTTTTTCCTGTCATTGTTGCAGCTACATTTTCAGGTAATCTTTGAAACACCCAGAACTTCTTAATGAAGTGCTTTACTCATCTGAAATGAGCAGGAGGTAGAGAACAGAAGTACAGAACTTACTAGCCAGCACCAGCATTTTCATAATTACAGATCAATTCAAAATCCACATCATAAGTGGGGGTTTTTTGGCATCAAAACTTAGAGTCAAACATTTGTACAAAGAAAAAAAAAAAGATGACTGAAATGATATTTTCCTACTTTTAAAGTACTTCTTACGATTTCTGCATGTTTAATATGATGAGTATGTATAATTGCTCATATTTCATGTGAATGGAATAAAACCAGTATTCCTGTTCCCATGTTGCAAGCACCATAGTGCTTCATGAAAACGTGTTTACATTTGAAGGGAACAATCAAGTTTGAGATGATTAGTCTTTTCTGAACAACATTTGAGTAGCAGATTTTTAAGATTTCCATTGCAGCCTGTTTTTTCTACAGGAGAAACTTGTGCTTCTGAAGAAGGATAGTACACACTTCCCTCAAGCAGGTCAGCATAGCATGGAATTCCTTTAAATTCATTAGAAACAGATCAGTAGTTGCAGGCATTGCTTTCAACATCTTTTGGGGTCATGCTGGTCATTTCTCATAACTTTGCTGACTGCTGTTTCTAGCTTACACAGTTCCCTTCCTGCTCTACAGGGAAAAACAATGACAGAAGGCAAAATTAGTGCAAAGTGATGACAGTGCTACGTAGGGTGGCTGCTCCCACCAGCCACTTGCTGCCAGCACTTCTTTGAGTTCTACAATAGCATATCTGGATCAATAGTAGGAAAAGATGGAACCCTCACTATGGAAATGTCAAAAAAAACCCTCCTGTGTGTGTGGCTGCTTTAGCAACATGTTCCTCTTCCAAGATAATCACTTTTTTTTTTGGTTGTGTTTTGACAAGTCCAATCTGTAGATTGAAATTAAGCATACTTCATATGCTACACTGGGGAAAGTGGAGACTTCCTTGGTTTGCACTTGACACAGACACACATGGAGCAGTTTCTGCATTGACTCAGCAGAGATGCTGGTTCCCCAGTGCAGGAAGGCACTAAAGAAAAACTCATATATTTCCATATATTTTCAGAAATCCTTTCTGACCTTGAATGGTCTTAAAGATGTGTCTGAAAGCTGAGCATATGTTGGGGTGCTTTTGGATGTAAAGATGCTCTCATTATACAGCACTGGAATGCATAATCTTTTCATAAGAGTAGGTGCTTTTCCCACGGTACCCTGCCAGAGTTTCTCAAATGTTGCACAGTATTTTTTGAGCTGACAGACAAAGAATTATATTCAAATTGAATAACATTAGGTAACCCTTCAATAACTCTAGAATTAAAAAAAAAGTCCTATGGATTTTGATATCCACATCAGAAAATCCATTGTGCAAACATTATTCAGAGTGTCATTCTCAAGTAAGGCTCCAAAGACTGCTCTGTAGGCTAAGGTGGGATGAGCTGAAATTTCCAGTGAATGTCTTACAGAGTTTTATCACTGAGGTTCTGATGAACATGGGATATGATCTCCCCATACCAGTCCTGTCCTCAGGACAGGTGAGCATTTGTCTCCAGGGCTAATGAAAGGGGCCAGTTGGACAAGGGCGTGTGTTGGAGTGAAATGGCCAATGTGTGTCTCGGAGACAGTGTTATAGGAAGTAATGATTTTGAAGCTTTTTAAGGTCTTGGATTTGACCTATTTTATTACCTTCTTTCATCACACAGTATTTCTGATCCACTCCCTAAATTCATAATAGTTTGCTGGTTTGAAGTTTAGTGACTGATCAAATTTTATAGATTTCTTGGTATTGTGTGCGAGAATGTCATTAATTCTGCTTACAGAACAAAGTAATGCATATGAAATATGTGAGTCACTGAGTCTCTACTGAGCACAAGTATATATCACCTATGACAATGAATTATTTCTAGGCTAAGTAAATTATTTGATTCTCAGCTACATTTCTTAATATGTATTCTCGCTTCTCATTTTGACTTATTTATAATGGCAATAGAACAAGTTTTGCTGTTATGGAAGGAGTAATGACTGCAAACTAAAATATAAAGGAGAGACAGAAAATAATTTGGGAAATACTACTCTCACAGTTTATTTTGTGGACATTTGAAGAATCATCATTATATCACAGCAATATTTGTTCATCAACGAGGGTAAAAGCTGCTCTGTTCCCTGTGAATGAAATTAAGGGGATTTAAAAAGAGCAGCACTTAAAAGCTAAAAATCACCAAAAGCATTTTAAATGCGAATTTCAGTTATTTGATATTTTCTTTGTTTTAGGGAAGCAAAATAAGGCTTCTTCTGACATTTGTAATTTTTTTTTTCTCTTTCAGTTGTTCTCCAGGTCTGCAGCTTAGTCCTTTACCCAATCAAGTTCATCGAAACGGTCAGCTTGAAAATATACCATGAATTCAACTGGGGCTATGGCCTGGCGTGGGGTGCAACTATATTTTCATTTGGGGGTGCCATTCTTTATTGCCTGAACCCTAAGAACTATGAAGACTATTACTAGAATCATTTAATGAAAAGAAAAATTAACAAAAAAAAGGATTACCCCATCTTTTCTAGCTCACAGTTTTTTTAGAACACTTGTGGAGCACCAAACAGTCTGCTCTGTTGATAAAATAGCCTTTGCCTTTTGGGTGTGAACACTGTAACCAGCTTTTACAACCATTTAGAAGAACTGCAAACACTAAGATTGCTGATCTTACATAGGCAGATTCTGCAAGCTGCTGATACACAAACTTCATTTTTCCTGACAACAAGCAAAAGGATCTACGTGACAGCGATCATTGTGAGAAAACTAGTTGGAATGAGAATGCAATGCCAGCATCTGCTATTGCCCTCAGGGGAGCAGCTGGTATGGGCTCCATTTAGAAGTTTCCCTGTATCATAGAGGATTCAGATGCCTGATAAGCAGGCAATGGCATCTTGTACAATAGGCTGAGTTGGCCCCTTGTTACTCGCTCAAAAGCACTCTTAAGGAATTAGTTGCAAGGGACTGTGTTGAGTGTTGAGGGCAGTGAATGTAACTGGTTAATGACTTGTCTAATATCTGCATTCAACAGTCTGCTGGTGGAAAAATTTAAAAAAACAAAAACCCAAACAAGGCACCAACCCACACAGGATTTCATGAATTAGTAATCGACATCGCCGTGCCAGCTGTAGCAGATTGTTGAAGGAAGTCCAAACCCAGAGACATGTGCTTCTGACTGCGTAGTTGGAAGTTGTCTCAGCTCTCAGTGTTTTGCTGGAGGGGTGAAGATCAAGGGAAATAGAAAAAGACCTGTTCTGTCCCTGAGACATCTAAAATGTATGAATGAATTGCAGTTGTCCTGAGTACCCATTTAACTTGCAAACATTGTCATGAAAAGAATGCATATGGAACAAGTTCAGTTATATTTTTGAAAGGTATTTGTTAGTATAAATGAATATATATAATACAAATATATATGCAGAGGGAGAGAAATGATTCATCCTAAAATTGTAATATGTTGCTGTGATGCAGTGATTAAAATACTAACTTTGTACACATTCTTGAAAATCTTGGATTGGTACCCCCAATTTTGATTGGTGTTACAAAATAAACACACAGTGGTTTGTCTTCTGTCTGTGCCCTTGTACAGACTCTGTGTTATGGGAAATGCTTCAAAGTTCACATCAAGTTAAGGTAGAACTGGACAAAAATAACTTCTTGCTATTCCATGTGTAATATAATACTTGCTAAAAATTCTTTTCTAAGGGTGTTGCAAATTTTAAAACTGCCATTTTTTAAAAATCTGGTTAGGTTGTGAATGTCCATGATCATCAAGAATACAGCTGAGACCCCATCATGTCCATATTAAAACATTAGCACTTCAGGAGGTAATCTCTTGTTTTTAAAAAATTAGTTTCTAATGGACTTTTTGATGATTATGTACATCTGATTACTCCTTGCTTAGTATGCTTCCCACTTAAAACATCCAGAGACTCTACTCATGAAATGAAACCCAAGATAAAATAGGGAGAACCTTCACATGAATTTAATCCGCATCACTTTTATTTTTGTTTACAATTTGCTTATTTGGATATTTTGAATTAATTATAAGCATATTTTTATACAGTTGTAATCTTTAGAAATAACTATTTTTTTTAATGGAGAAATTCAGAATATATTCTATTCTGCACAACCTCTGCACAAGCAGATCTGCTCGGGTTGCACATCCACCTCTACACAAACGGTTTTGCTGGTTCCACGGAAAAGGCTCCTGAATTTCTGGGTGTTAAGATGGCATCTCTTGTGTTTCTGCTGGGCCGCCATCTGCAGGGTGCTGAGGGTCTGCAGTGAGCACGGGACCACAGGGCTGCCTTTAGGAGGTCATTGTGCAAGTACTGCTGGCTTGTGGAGATGGTTTATGAAACTCTGGGATGCTCTGGAGTTCAGTCTTTACTACCGGGGCAGAATACTCTGAATCGGCAGTCTCTGCAGAACCAGCAGTGATTAATTAGGTTAGATGGAGCAAAATGACAGCTTGACATGGAAAGGACTGCATGGCAGTGCCTGGAGAACAAAAAGGATGGGAGGAAAACTTGTATCCAGTTATTTCCCTGGCACCAAGAGAGCATTTGTAACTCTGCTTTATTTCCGGAGACTGACTTCAGGCAGATATTCAGTATATAGTTAATTCAGTGTCTTTTTGAACAGCTGTGTAGTTCTGCTTTTGTTTAGCAGCATGGAGAACATTGTAGTTTGGCATGGGAATTAGATTAGTGCAGAGAAGCCCACTGTCAGAAGATGTCTGTACCTTTCTAAGAAGATGGTGTTTGGGGCTGGCATTGTGTGGCACTTCATCCGTGCTGACAAGAAGGTACAGTGCTGAACCCATATCATAGCCACTAATTTATCAAATTGTTTTTCTTTTACAGTTTGAGCAAAAGCAACTGCCAGGCCTAAGGCAAATGCAAATGAATGGTGTGTGCTCTGCAAGTCACTGGCAGGGAATGTGAAAGGTGTTCAGGCAAAACAATTTAAAAATGTCAATGCCTAAGGACAAGGTTCTTGATTCACAGTTGAGTCAGAGATCTGATTTTCACTCCCAGCACCTGCTTTTCCTCTTGAAGGTGATGCAGTCTACTGGGACACACCTGGACTCCTCAGGATCTTTGTGTTTGGGCATCTAGTATGTGGATTTAGGTACCTACCTTTAGCTTAGGTTGCTACTGCGGTGTCTTTTTTTTCCTCTTTATCATTGCAAATTTTGGCAAGCATTCTGTTTCTCAGAATGGAACTAAAGGTAAATGCAACTTTGTGCTGATTCTTAGGGTTTTTTTAGCCACAGATGCAAGTCTGTGTCCTGAGTGTACGTACGACAAATTAATAATTTTGTATGTTGTGCTTGTGTCATGTCACCATTACTTCAGTTGTTTG
The DNA here is from genome assembly GCA_013396995.1 of Dicaeum eximium. Classification (NCBI taxonomy): domain Eukaryota; kingdom Metazoa; phylum Chordata; class Aves; order Passeriformes; family Dicaeidae; genus Dicaeum; species Dicaeum eximium. The sequence goes on from VWZP01005513.1 coordinate 364,803, forward strand.
ACTTTATCTTACTGGCAGAATGATTCTCTCCCACAACAAATCCATTTTTTTTCTTCCAAATATATATGAATAAATACATATATAGCAAACTTGCAAGCAGGGCTAGTTATTTGTATTTTTTAAGCTTAAAGTATACCGTCCGGTGCTGACAAATACCCCGCACCTCTTCTGGATTTCTTGCACAACCTCGTTTAGCTTTTGTAAATTTTAAAAACAAATATAGAGAGACCTATGTGTTTGAAATATAAATGATATATATGGATTAGCATGTAACTGTATATTATTAAACATGCAATGAACTGACTGGTAAGTGAAGTCTAATCTTATGGCTAGCAATGTAATTTATTCAGACTGTATTTTTGTACAGCGCAGTGCACACTAACCTATTGCCTCTGTGTCCTCTATAATGCCTAAAACTGTGCCTAGAAATTTCATTTATGTCTTTCAAAGAGAAGAAAAGAAAATGACTAAATGCTTCATGTTGTTGATAGTATTGGTTTTTCTGATGTTGTTCTTTATTTATTTTTGAGAAGTGTATGGTATGTTTATTAAATGAATCCATCAAAATATGGTTCGTTTTAAATGGTCATTGTTAGCAGGGAAAGACTGATTTTTTTTAATCTAAACTTTTAAGTTTGCAGTTTTAATACCATTTCTGCATTTCACGATTTTTTGTAGCTTACATAAAGTTTTATGTGAAAAAGTAACTGAAATAAAAAAAAAAATTGTTACACTAAGAAAATGTGCCTGTTTTGCTCTGGGTAGAAGATGTATGCTCACATGGCATAGTTTCCTGAGGAGGAATAGGCTCCTTAGGCTAATGAATATTCCTGGTATTCAGTTAATTCCATGCTTAAGGAGTCTTATCAAAATACACAGAGGGAGGGAGGGAGGGAGAGATGGAGAAGAATCATTGGCAGGTTCCTGTATCTCACTTGGCCATAAAGCAGCAGCACAGGGTGAGTTTCTGGGTGTCACAGAGCCCACACTGCCTTTATAAAGATGCAAGTATTGTAACATCAAAAAACCAAACACTTTAAATGTAAATAACAAGGCTGTGTGTTGAAATGGGAATCTGTACTGAGCACCTTGTTCCAGTGGGGGAATTTATTCATTATATACAAGTTTCGTTTTTGAATTTCCAGTAACTAATACTTTTGTCTGTTTTGATTCTGAAAGCTGTGTTACTCTTCATTGCGAAAGAAATAGAGGCTTTGAACCAGAAAGGTGCTGTTGCAAAAAAAGAAAAGCACATTTAAAGCACTAAAGACATGATACTGTGTTTTTTCTACTATTGTGTAATGTATCCACTGCATCACTGGATCTCCCCCAAGTAGGTGGGCAGCAACCTGAGGCTGCCAGCAGCAACCAAGAGGAGAATGGGAGGCAAAAGCCTTGCCTGGCTTCAGCAGATGAGTGCTGAGTGAATAGAGGCACAAGGATGGGTCCTCAGAGTGGAAATCAACTCATAGAAAAGGAAGGGAGCAAGCATGATGGGGGTGAACCAGGATGGGAGGTGTCTGAAGCTTTGTTTTCTTTTGAAATATATTGAGAGAGGATATTCATAGGGAACTATGAATCCACTGGGATTGAGGGATCAAGTCAAGGATAATGAAAGACATATTTCTCGAAATCTGCATTAAAATTCTTGTAGTTGTGGCTTTAGGGGATACATTATCCAAGGGTTTGACCTTGTTTGACCTTGCCCAAATTTTAGGTCATTTGGGTTCCTACATGTTGGCACAAGGTCTTGCAGTCTCCTCCCTCTCTCCAATGAAGGGAGGAAATAATTCAGCACTTCCCTGTCAAAGCTGCTGAATAGTGGATGGTGGTATAACTTAAAACACCTGGAGTGAGAGCATTGGGACAGGCAACTGAACTGTTTTGGGTACCTCATTGTGGTCACTTTGTGGTGGCATGTATCTTATGTCACACTAAAGGGTCTGTAAAATAGGGCAGCAGGGAGAGAAGTTGTCTTTTTACCTCCTGCACTCTGGAAGGGATCTAATCCTCTGCTGAAAGGAGACTGCCCTTCCCTGCAGTCAACCAGGCATGGATAAGGTTTTGGATTTCAGGGTACAATGAACAGCAGGAGCACAAGTGAGCATTAAACAGGCAGCCCACTGTCTCAGGTCAAGGTGACAGGCACCTGAGAGAAGCAGGTGACCTTCCTGCCTGCACAGCTGAGCCTCAAGGGTGAGAAGACATGCAGAAGATCTTAGTTTCAATCCCCTGAGAGGAGCTGGACAGCAAAGCAGCTTTGGAGGCTTTTGTGAGCTCAAACCCTTTAATGCCTTCCCAGTGAATGTGAGCTTCCTGCGGTGCTTTTGCCCTTGTAGGTGCCTTTGGTCACTGTGGACCTTCTGAGCAGCTCTCTGCTCTGTCCTGTGCCCACTCATCAAACCCTGTCCTGAGGGGAGATTTGGCCCCCTGGGCTGGGACACTGAAGCTGGGCAGGACATGGAGGGATCTGGGATGTGCCTCAGTCCTGCCACAGATCAAGATCCCAGAGATGAAGACGAGATGCAGACAGCTGTGTCTCCTGGTGAGTATGAAACCAGCTGTGACCGAGATAAATTGTAACGGTACCGTGAGGTACAGAAGAATTTCTGCAGCAAGACAAGCCTTGGTTTATAACAGTGATGAATGGATTCATAAATGTCCTCCTCAATATGAGGAGTACTTTCTGACTCAGAGCTTCTGTGGGCTTAAAATACCTTTGTCTTGAGGTTAAAGTCACAGGAGGCAGAATCAGAGCCATTTTCTTAATTTTCATAAAGTTTTTTCATTGAGGGCAAGTCAAGTTTTTTTTCTCAGGAAATTTAGTAATACTGGAATTATTTAAAATACCTAAATGTATTCAGATTGTGAAACTTCATCTCTTCTAAAATAATTTCTTGGCTGGTACATCTGTTTTAAGTTTTGGTTTCTTTTTTCCCTTTCTACTAATCTATTTTTCACATCAATCAGAAAAAGAAAGCTGAAACGTTTGAGGCACTTGGAAGTCAAGAGAATAGGAGGGCAAGGCAGAACATTATACTTATCTTGGAATAACAGGAGTGTGGGGGGACTAATTTCAGCTGTATCAGCAGATAGCTCTGTAATAAAAATGTCTGAAAAAAAGGTGAAATGAATAGCAGCTGAGAAAAAAAGGCCTCTCCTAAACACACACACTTGGTTTCTATCTGTTCCCATTTCTTCCCTTGATGATACAAGAAAAGAAGAATTTATTTCAGGATTTGTCCTGGTTATCTTTTGAAGTACATGTGCTTGCTGCAAAGCTGTATAACAAAGTAGTTGTTAAACTGATATCAAGAATTTCTAATGGAAATGTTTAGAATACCTAATTTCTGAGGCCTAATTGGAAACAACTTAAATTATTACAGCAATAAAATTTGCTTGAGGGAAAGCCAAAAGGGATTCATGTAATTAAATAGAAAGTTCTAGCTGGAGAAAATTATTTTCACTGTGGAGCATCGGAAAAACTTTGCAGATGTTGGATTAAAAGAAACACTGCTGAATTTTTCTGAATCTTTTAACTCACGGGCATTTTAACATAAAATATCATGCAGCTCACAAAAGGAACAGGCAAAGATGTTCTGAGAAGCCGAAGTGTGAACAGATTGTGCTCCATTTGTTTGGAAACAACCCTTACCTGACAGGAGTGCAGTGCTATTATCCTCCCTTCCAAACATCTTGTAATTCCAACACAGCTTATTTTTATGTCTGTTTTTAGAGCTGTAAGAGTCTGACAACACGGAGGTTTAGCCCTCAGGTTTGAAAATGCCATTTCTCTTGGGAACTGAAGACACAAATCCAAACTTCCCTCAGCTCCTGCCTTCATCCTGGCAAAGAAGATTTGATGCTCTTTGCAGCTTCTGATTCTCAAGTCTCATGGACTAAAGCTAAACCCCAGGAGTTTGGCTGCTCTGTGTCTGTACAAAAGCAGACTTGCAGATGTGGGAGGGGGGCTTGGGAGGGAGCCATTCCAATCTTCTCCCAGGTTCTCACTCTGTCCCTGCAGTAATTTGCAGAGCTGTGCATGTCTGTGGGACAGGGCTCCCCAGGTGAGAGGGGGCTGTGATCCAGCACTGCTGCTCCTCGAGAGCTTTGGCCAGCAGCTCTCACAGATTGTCAGATTTCTCCCTGCCTGGTCAGTGAAGATTTCTGCACGTTAAATGTGAGTTGGTAAAGGTGTAACCAGCTGTTCTGGGGGTGGCTGACCAAGTCCAAACCCAATGAAATTGTCACTCAGCAATTCTCAGGGGCATGTGTGTCTGTAAGAAATGACCTACACTCACACACTTCAGTTGATAAAGCTTTGAACACATGAAAGGTCTTCTGAGGAAATAAAATATTTTGTAATGTTGGCAGAGAAGGATATGCAACTCTCACGTCTTAGACTTATTCTACATGCAGAGAAAAGGAATATCATTGAACACATCTACATGCTTTCAAATGTATAAGCTTAAAAAAATCAGAATATATATCAGTAAAGAGTACAGAAATGCCATTATAGAATGTTGTTCACACTATTACTTTTCAGTAGAGCTTAACAGAATATAAAGTAGGTGATCATCTGTTGTTGTTCTCTGGCACAAGGGGTTACCAGTTGAGGTGGCTGTTCCCCTGTGCATAAGAACTTTGACTCCATGTATCAGAAGGCTTAAGATAGTTTTATTATGTTCAGCTCCATGTTCCAGGCCCAAGGCTCAATGCCTGGTATGTGCAGCCTGTACAATGCTTCTGTACAAAGCTTTGGTGCAATCCTCGCACACGCTTTCTTCTCAGTGCCTGGTACCAGAATGCCCCTTATCTGACTAAATTCATGGGCTGGTATCCAAGACCAGCTCCCTCTTATCATTGGTCAGAGAGAGAGATCTCTCTAAGTTTGTGGAACTGGGCAGAAAACAGCAGGTGTTATTTTGAGAATACAGAAAATGTTTGTAGAACTGCTGGTGGGAAAAGCGAGATGTTTTTCCCTTGGAAAGAAGAACCTAGCAGGCGTGCTGCTAGGAAATTCAGAAAACCCAAAATCATATTTACCAAAATCATCTTAATAAGCAATTAGCACAGGAAGAAAAAGAATGAGAACTTGATAAACAACTAGCAAGCGTAAAAGTTTCATTGTTCATGGGCTACACACCTTTCCCCACAAAATAGCAGTTGGAGAAGAATGTTTTCTCAGATTTCGGTTTTAATGAGGAATTTTACTTGCTCTTTGGGCAAAGATTAAAACTAATGCTGCTTTGCAAACCTTATTTTCTGAGAAATCTGAATAGATACAGGTTAATTATTTGCTTACAATTATGCTTTTCACACCTCTGGTGCAGTTTTGTGGGTCTCATGCAGCTGAAGCTCCTGAGAATAGTTACATTAGTTCTTCCAAAGATCTCATTTTTAGTGCTGCAGCAAAAGTTTACCAAAAAAAAGTCAGATCAGCAGCCTCTGCCTCCCAACACAGTCACATATCTGGGGAATTCAAAGCAGGGTTCTCTAGAAGCTGCTAATTGCCTGTCAATCATCTGGTACACCAGCAGCTCACACGTTTTTCCTATCGACCTAGCAGATTAATAGTATAACCCAAACAAAGGAACAAAGGCTAAACTGTTCAGTTGGGAAGGGTACTGTGTGGTCTTTTCAGGCCAAGATTAACAGAGAAACAGAGAAATGGTGTTCTTTGTAAAACTAAAGCTGCAGTGACCTTAACTCTGGCAAACAGACTGAATGAGTTCAGCACTATTTGCCAGCAAAACCTGAAACAGCAGTGCTTAAAAAAAAAAAAAAAAAAAAAAAAAAAAAAAAAAAAAAGAAAACCCCAAACCCTATGTTGAAAAATCTTTCCAAGCAAAATGAAGTAAAATTAAAATTAAATTGGTTTCACTTTTAGGAGTCAGCAGCATAGCTAAAAGGATTCACAGAGCAGTGCTAGAAACTGTTGACCATTATGCTGAATGTATTTATAGTATCTGTGAGAGTCTATTTTCAGGACAAAAAACAGCACTGTTTAAAAAAAGAGTGTTTAAATTTTCCTCTGATATCTTTGGGACTTGTATTCTTGGATTGAGGTCAATCAGAATAAGGGTACTATTATTACTGAAATTAATATTTTTTTAGGTACTGATACATTCATCATATAGGCATTCCATCTGAGACTAAGACTCTGTTGTGCTAGAATTGAACCAACACCAAAGGAGAGCCCCTGAAAATTTCCAGTCCCTCTATACTGTGGAGTTTCCAGTCAAATTCATAACTAAGGTGGCAGTGAGATTGTTCTCTAAGAAGGGCAGTGCTGGTCAAAGAGAAAAGGGTGACTTGTGTGAGAAATGGCTGCTCCAAAAAGTGTTTTAGCCACCTCTATTGACATTTACTTGGTATTAATTAGTTACCATCTGGAGGCAAAGATTCCTTTCAAGCTAAAAGAGAGAAATATAGAAAATGGGCCTCTGGTCTTTCCTGATGTCTTGAGGCAGATTTTGTTTCCAAGGCTGTAATGCCATATTTTCCTTTGGCTTCTCATTCCTGCCTACCACACCATGTCCACAGCCTCTGTTGGTCTAATACAATCTTTTTCCAGGACTGCAAGGTAAATTTGAGTAATTTCAGTGATCCACTCTGGAGTGAAGTGGTTGGGAAGTGTTCTCAGCTCTGGCCTCTGCAGCAGCAAGGGGCAGGGCAGAACTGGCAGAACTGGGAAGGGTGTCCTGTCCTTGTCACACTCTCACCTCAGACACAGCTATTCCTTCACTGCTGCTGTTGTAATTCCCAGAAAGTATCTGTTTCCCAGGGCTGATGAAACAGAAGCCCTGGTAAATATTAAAAAGCAAAAATCAGAGAGTCTGAAACAAGAATCAGATATTCTGATACTGTCTGACCCAACAGGGCTCTAGATACTCTCCCCAGAGGTTCACTTTGTATGGAAACCTGTCATTTTTCTTACTGACATGCTGTTGCATCAGTGGCCTCAACAAACTGTACAGTGGGTGAAAATGTGGAAACTAACTTATATTCCAAAATAGTTAATAATTTTTGCAACTTTTGGTCTGAAAAATGCAAGTCAGCCATCTTGAATGTTTGGCTTTGAAATTTTAAGGTAATTTAAATTATCTGTGTGACTCATAGTGCCATTATTTTTGTTCCCCATTTCAATGCACAAGATTAATTTAAAAAAAGGATTTCTCAATTTCAACCCTATGGGTGGATTCAATTTTTGTTTTCTGTGAATATTCTGTAATACTAATTTGAATTTTTTTTTTGCTGGTAGAGATATTCTGTTCCGTAAGCTCATTCATTTGCCTATAAAATGTTGATGAGTTACAAAGTATCCACTCTTTTTTAGTGAAGGATGCAGTGTAGTCATAAAAAATAGGGAACTTTCAGCCTGGAATCAGAGCCAGGAGACTTTCAATTGCAGTCAAAAAAAACTAAAGTAAGGGCATATATTAAATGCAGGTAGAAGAATATCTCAGACCTTAGAAAATCAATTGAGAAGTAATGATCATTGATGAACATATAAAACTTGCAGAAAGTCTCATTTATTCATTGTGAGCTTCAATAAAGGACATCTCATTTGTCTGCTACAGAGCTGGAACAGGATGGATTACACGACATAGTGAATATTTTGCTTTGTGTTTTATTGATCTGAGTGGGAAATACAGATTGCACTGTAGAGCATGAACTGGATACAAAACCACTGAAGTCAATGAAAAGATTTCTTTTGACTTTGGGGGCTTTACAGCAGCCAACATCTGTGAAGTGTAAGTTGCCCAGTCCATGTAAAGTGGTCACACAATCCTGGAACAAAGTGAAAAATATTCTCTCTCTGGCCCAAATGAACTGTAGCAATTTCCCACCCTTTTCTTCTATGTAGAACAAAACTACAGTCTTTAATCTCAGAGATGCATGCAAGTATCCTCCTACCTTGACTTCCATGGCTGCCTGTAGAACATGGGCTTAAAAAAATAAATCTGGGGCAGGAATAGATGCTAGAGGAAAATTTTGTCCACCATCTTAGAATGAGACTTCCCAGATGTAGTGTAACCCTAAAATTGATGTTAAATGCTAATCTGAATGATACCAAATGGGTTGTGCCTGGACTAACAGCACTCAGGATATAGTTGAGGGAAAAAAAACCCATGGTATTTGGGAGACCAATCACTGGATGCTGGAAAACAGACAAGGGTCATCAGAAGGGTAACCTTTGTCCCTATGACTGAGCCTGGGTAGAACATCTCCAGCAGGCAGGAATTTATTTTCTCAGCCATCTTCCCCAGTGTTTGAAGAGGCTAAAGGTAAGCCTAACACTGAGGAAAACAGAGACTTCCCAAGCCAAAGTGCAGACAATGGGGAATGGATGCTGTCTGCAGAGACATTGATTTTAAATATATGTGTTCCTTGGCTTTTTTATTCCACTGATATTTTGAGGTATATGTTTTTTCCAGAGCAAATGCACATTAGGTAATATTTGGAAGAGCTAATGAACTTCACTTCCAGTTGCATCTGATTCCAACAGCAACTTGAATCAAAATTGCAATTCTTTTTCAGAAGAAATTGAAGAATTCAATTCTTCATTGCAATACATACACAAAGACTATGAGATTGCTCTCTTCCTCTTTCACCTGTTTTATTTTGGGTTTTTTTTCCTTTTTTTTTCAAAGTATTGGAAAATTCTTTGTACCCAAGAGCAGCAAGACAAATTTATCTTGATACTTGAAGGGGCACAAAGAATGTGGAATTCAGCTCCTATATGGTACAATGTGCCCTGAAATACACTAAGAAAGCTAAGATAGATGTGATATTCTGTATGCAAGTGACAAATTTATCACAAAGTAATAAAAATCACAAAGATGTTCTTTGTCCTCTGATTTTGACACCTGCAGTTTGTCTTTAGATATTGATGATTAAATGTCTAGCTAAAGGTATCCATATGCATATTTTAAAATAGCTAAAGGTATCCATATGCATATTTTTAAAAAAGCCCTTTAAACAGGCATTAGAAATCTCACTCCATGCTATGTAGCCTTTGCTGAGAATTGATAAGTCCTGCTGAGCTTTGCTTCAGTTTTGATATAAGTCATAAGTGATGTGTAATTTGTTTTAGAAACTGATGAGCTCTCAGATACGTGCTGGTTTTGGAAGGAGTGTGAATTAAGGTGTCTGATGAACATGTGGCTACTTGTACCTCTTCTGCTGTATAAGTCAGTAGCAGAAATGCTCTTCTGGCAACAATAGAAAGTGCTGAATGGGTTTGTAATGTTTGCTTAGTGACAAGGGGAGGGGAAAGGAAGGTTTGGTCTCCTGTGGGGAAGAGGATGCTCTTGGCAAGACGAGTGATTGCATTTCAGAGCTGGTTTTCAGTTTTCAGCAGGACTCTGGAAGGCACAGGCAAAGGAGACTGGGCAATATCCTCTATTCAGACTCTGAAGCTGCTCCCCTTGCCAGGGCTGCTAAGAAATTAGAGATATGGTCAGATTTATACAGTCTGTCAGAGAATCACATTTTATCTCTTTCTTTTCTCCACACAAAGCCCTTTGTCTCTGCTGGTTTGCACCTTTCTTCCAGTGCCCTGCCATCAGTCATGAGTGGGGGAGCTGAGCTCTGGGTGTGTTGGATGCTGGGCAGCCTCATCAGACACGAGGAGAGTCAATGAAAGCTCCTCACCTCAAGACTTAATTTGGGTTTCAAACATGAGCACTTGCAAATGATATAAAATCAATCACCTTAATTCTCAGTGTAAGTTTCAGTCTGACCCTAAATTTCCTTTCTCTTTGATGTATCTTCAACAATGACAGACAACAGACCAAACCTTTAATTCCCTTTTTTGCTTTTCAATACTTCTTGAGTATTTCAATGTGCCATAGGCTGCATCTTTTGATCTGTATCTACTTTTAAAATTTCCCACTACTATGGCATACAGTGAATTTCTTGCACTTCAAGTCTTGAAACAAGTCAAATCCTGCTTCTGCTTAGCATGTTCTATAAGTACCAGATAAGAAGGCAGCTATTATGGCTTAACCCCTTTTTAGTTATGGATCCAATAGTAACAGTCAAGAGAAGTGGGAAAGATTATATTTGACCCCATATGTTGTGAATGTCTATAGTAAGCTCAAATACCAAGATAAGAGCAGCTTCTTAGAGTATCCATTCCTGGTGTAGTCTGCACATTAATTTCCTGGGAATGGTGAAGAAAATAGTTTTCTCCAAAGGTTTTTCTGGGGCTAGAGTGATTTATCCACTTTTCTTTCAAGAGGCTGGAAGTCTGTGAAGATGGTCTTGAACCACCCTCAAAAGACCACTAATGAACAATGTGAACAATGGAGTAAAAACAAGGAAAGAAGAGAAAACAAAGGAAATTATTATTATTATTACCTTTTATTAAAATTATTACCTCTTATTACCTTTTATAAGAGTGATGAAGACTGCCAGAGTTAATTACAGATCTTTAGTACATAATCTCTCCACACACTTCACAGAAATTTTTCATATCCTAAATGTGGAGAATCTTTATATCTGCATCTTTTCTCAGCATAGAGGAACAGTATCTTTCAGAGAACTGGGACACCACAGGGGTACTTGATTTCATCCCATACATTCACATCCTCGGAATGAGATTAAATGGACGAGGTAAAACATTAATTTCCATGAGTTTGTTACTTAATTACCATCCCAAATTGCTGCAAGATCATCAAGCATGACGAGGAATAAGAAGAAAAAAAGTTGTCTTCTGTATTTTACATTCAGCAGCAGCCACACTGTGTTTATCTACAGTAAAAATGCTAGTGCATCTGCTTTCTTCCCAAGGCTTCAATGCATACTAATTATTTTTTCATGTATATTAACTAGGATTTTATAGCTTTGACGCTTTGTGCACTGTTTCAAATCTTTATCCCATAGCGTTTCTCCTATCTTGCTTGCTAAGAGCTGGGAATATTTTTTTTCATAAAAGTCTGGTGCAAATTCCTTTTTATGCACAGGCAAAGTCTTATAAGTTTCCTACTCCAGCACAGGACAAAGAGTGTTTGGAGGAGCCTGGTGTTTCCTGGGCCAAGTGAAATCCAGAGTACGGTGCACTGAGGTGAATTGCCGTCATCTAGGATGTTTCCTTTGTCTCCAACCACAGTCTGGACAGGTCCCTCTGTGAGTGTCAAGGGATTAATTACAAGCCCCCACACTGATGATTAACCTTGATGTCACATATATTGAGTACATAGTACAGGTATTACAGGTATTTGACTGATAATACAGTTCTAAACTTTGTCCTCATTGTCCTGGTTCCACTTCCCACCATTCTTTGTCTCTACCTTGCTCTGACTGAATTCCTAGTAGTACTTCATCTTTTTTTAAACAATTCAGCAGTCTTTCATGTGTCACCCTGATATTCATTGAGATGTTGGTCTGCCTTTTTTGTATGAATAAGTTTAAGTGAAGAATGTATATTTTATCCTGTTGTTCATAAACAGAGAAACCAAGCATACCAAGTCATAATTAAAGTCAGCAGTTTTCTCTTCTCTCTCCTCATTTAGCCAGCACTGGAAATATCCCTTTTTTATATCACTGCTTGGCCTAAATAATATGTAATTCACTATAGGTATTAATACTGCATCTGGCCATTACACCTTGCTTTGCTTCAGTAGCTCTTCCATGGTCCAAGGGTTGCCTTTATTAGCAGATCAGCCTGAGGACTGAGCCTGCTGGAGAACTGCAAATAGGATTCCCAATCCCCTCCTAACTGTTCTGACATATTATCCAATCTTTGCAAGCCCATAAAACTTTAAATGAGAACTACCTACAAATTTAACTTTACAATACAGTCACACTTTTGATTTTGAGCTTTCTCCCCACACACATACAATTTGAACAGATCCAGTTTTTAATTTATTGTGGGAATCAGAGGGTGAGGATAATATATTCATGGTAATGCACTCAAAGCATTTATCATTGCTAGCTAACAGCTGCAAGCTTACCTGAAAGAGCTTTTCACATTACCTGGTGTAGTGAAAGGGATGGGGCTACATATCCATTTAGCTGGGCCAGTCGCCCCTTTGAAAGGCAGAGTCAGAACCCAGGGATTCTGTTTTAAAACAGATGCACTCAGCCTGTGGGCACCCTTGACTGGTTGGCTGATTCACCATACAAAGCTTAAAATGAGACTGGACTCTGGAAATTCTATAAAAGTATGTGAGGGGGACTTGCCATTCCTAGCTTCATTTTCTAGTCCTACACCCTGGCCATGCTAGTCACACAATGTCACCTACAATAATCTGCCACTAAATTATCTCCTTTTTGGCTAATTTGAGAGACCTGTGGATTTTCAGAAGTTGCTTTATCTTTGCAAAATTATGTCCACCTCCTGAAGAAGAAAGAACACCTGAGAGTTTAGGGTTACAGTAAAGATTCAGGGAGCATATGTGGAATTCCAAGATTTCCCAAAAACTTCTTGTATCGTTCTGTGAGCATCTCTGGGTCTTTTCATATTTGTCTTCCTCATTCTTGTGATGGGGTGATGGTTTGGTACCTTATTTAATTAATTAGTTTAGGAGGCAGCAGGAAGAGGATATACACCACATGGTCAGATAAGCATAGAAAGGGGGCCCAATGATCATTTCAGCAGGCAGAGCCCATTTCTAAGGGCAGCACAAACCAGAATTTTGGAGAACAATTCTGTAGACAGTTTAGGTGTCAGCACCAAGGTGCTGACACCTGAGATATACCTCATTTGCTTCTTTTGTTTGCTGAATCCAGAGCTGGAATCACAGAATTATGGTCATCATGGGGTTTGGAGGGGCTTCTGGAAGCCTCCTGGTCCAGTCCTTACTGAGAGTCAGCTAGACAAGGTCCCCTGCTGAAATCTGAATAACTTCAAGGATGGAGTTCTGGATCTCTGTTCCAGTGTCTGACCACCCATTTTCCTTGTGTCTAATTTCCTGTATTACAGTGTGTCCATGGTGTCTTGCATATTTCCACTGTTCATCTCTGAGAACAGTCTGTCTCCATACCCTGCAATAAATTAGCTTTAGACTGCAGTAGGTCCCTTGACCTGTCTTCTATCTGGGCTTAATGAACTCACATCTCTCAGCTTTTCCTGTGTGCCAAGGGCTCCATCCCCTGGACCACCCCAGCTGGCCTGTGCTGGATTTGCTCTGGGATGTCCATGTCTTTCTTTGGGGAGCCCAGAACTGCACAGAGCTCCAGCTGTGCTCTCACAAGAGCTGAGCAGAGGTGAAGGACCACCCTCCTGGACCTCCTGGTTGCACTTCCACTGGCCCAGGGTGTTGTCGGTCTTCAAGGGCCCATTTCTGGGTCATGCTGAATTTGTCCACCAGGACCCAAAGGCTTTTTTTGGCAAAGCTACTCCCTGATCAGTCATTCCAAGATATCCTGTACCTTGTGTATTGGGCTGTCCCATCCCAGGTGCAGGGATTTGCTTTTGATTTTGTTGAACTTAGTGAGATTCTCTACCTAACTGAGGTCCTTCTGAATGGAAGCCCTGCTCCCCACTGTATTTTACTGTTCTCCCCAGTTTTGTACCATCTACAAACTTCATGAGAGCACATTCTGTCCATAATCCAGGTAATTAATAAAACTACTGGACTTTATTGGTTCCAGTTCTGGCTCCTGAAGAATTAGTTTGTCTGGTTAATGGCCACTAGATGGACTTTGAGTCTGGAGATGAACCTTTGAGCTGGCCTGTCCAGCCAGTTTTCAAGCCTATTTACTGTCTGTTTTTCTAATCTGTATCTCTCTAATTTTGCTCTAGGGCTGCTGTAGGAAAATACATCACAGAGCTTAATAAATCCAAGACAAACAACATCCACAGTTCTCCCATCATCCATGCTACCAGTCATCCCAGCTGGTAAATGATTGGCAGAGGCAATCAGGTTGGTAAAGTGTGATTAATTTCTGATAACTCTGTCTGGTTGATCCCAGACACCTTCTTGATACGCCTGGAAGGAACTAAAAATGTAAGCTTTATTTTCAAGCCTTAGTTTTAGTGAAATCTAAGAAACTGGTACCAAAGTGACAAAACCTGGCTAAACACTGACAGAGCAAATCTACTGAGCTATTTCTGAGTAGGACCATATTTTGATTTGTGGTGGAAGGAGTCATATAACTACAGATGTAACTGAAGGATTTGGCAACAATTCCAGTATGAATAATTTTAGACTCCATATACACACATAGAGCCAAAGTCATACTATCAACTGATCTGAACAGATTGCATTAGCTGAGATCTGATACCTTGTATTCAAAGCTTATAATATTTGTACAGCTATTGAATTTTCTGAAGTGTAAGGATTGCAGATAATTTAATTTGTAATTGTAGTCCATTCTTAATCTTAACTGCTTTCTTAGGCTGTTATATTTAAATTCATATACAAGAACTTCATGTTCCTTGTATGAATGTTTCTTTTAATTAAACAGGATAAGTGTTTGCTACTGTGAGTTAAATTCTGAGCCAAACAGAAATTGGATTGTGTTATCTCCGGGTGAATGTCTTCTGAGATAGTTCCTGTTTATGCTGCCTCATTAAAGTTGTCTAGTACATATTTAGCTGCTAAAAAAAAAAGAAAAAGAGACCTTATAAGTATTCCACTTAAACCCATTTGGTAGGGTTTTCTCACCTTGTTTATAATTAGCCCTACTTTTAAAATGTCAGTGTTATAAGGTTAACAAAGCCCCCTTTCTGCAGCAAGTGTATCTGAAGGACACTGAGGGGAAGAAAAACCCTTCCTTTCCCTCTAAGTCACTAAGGTGGCACAGGCTACTGCACCTTATCAAAAGTACTGAGAACACCTTATTAATTCCTTCAGCTTTTGCATGGCATGACTTATGCTATGGATTGTGTTCATGTGTAATCTATTTTTTAAGGCTAACTCACAAGGATTCAGTGGGATTTCTTTCTGTGTGTATGATTGTTACCTAGGAAATAGCAGTGAATGGTCTCACTGTTCTTTCATGAGAACAGCATGTACAGTTAGGGAGCAATTGTTAATTTTATTATCGGAAAATTACATTTTTGTTTTTTTTTT
>VWZP01005513.1:379868-392071 GCA_013396995.1 Dicaeum eximium
TTTGTCCTCCCCCCCCCCCCCCCAATATATTTCTAGAATCTCTCTTAAGTAAAAACTTAAGTAACTCTTCTGCTACTTCTCTAAGCACCTCCAGGTACAAAATGTTAGAGAAAGGGAAATGCAGGCATGAGGCATCTATGTTTCAAAGGTGTGTTAATGTAAAGTGGAGTCATTCTGTTCTAGGCCAGCTGTTTATACCAGACTCAAGTCAAAGGTGGTAAAAAATCTTTATGTTTAGATGGCCATGCAGCAGCCTCAGTGAAACAAATCCCTCTACTATCTAATTTCCAGTGACGAGGTGTTAAATTATCAAATCTTGCCATGAGTAGAAATCCTTACTTTTCCCTCCCTTTCTTTTGATGCAAGAAGAAGTATTTCAAAAGGAGGGTAATCCAGAACTGTGGGCCATGAACCTTCCTATCCGAAGTGCAAGGTGGTGTTTCTTGGAGTTTCTTGTTTTTTGGTGTTTTTGTAGAGCCATTTTAGCTGGTGTGATGGTCTGCTCCTGTAGGAGGGTGAATTTTCCTTGTGTCCAAGGAATTAATAACCCAGTTCCTAGATCTGCTCATGCAGGTCTGTTAATATGGAGACATTCTCTCTGTAGGTACCCATTATTAAAAATTTGGGATTACAGTTTTTCATAAGTGGCTCCAGGTATAAAAGCTTATAATTGCACCTGAAGAGATCTGAAGAAACACCATTCTTTAGAAGGTGACATGGCTTTCCATGAAAGCCTCTGACTGACCTCAAGCTGAGTATCAAATTTAGCTCAAGAGCATTAGGACCAGTCACTGTGAAAACTCTTTGTAAAGGATTTTATGGAAGTGGTGATATATAGAAGGGCTGCTGTTGATGTAATATCCAGGAATAACACTCTGGCTTGACAAATCATTAGCAAAGCTCTGGTGTGGACAACTCCTCTAATGAGCTGAAAATGAAAACACCTGGCCATTACTCAGTAAGAGTTTCTCAATACATCAAGCAAAGTTTTACACAGATGCCTCACTAAGCAGAAGCTTTCTTTATATTCAGAAGTGGTGGCAGAGGTCTCGTGGTCATTCTGCAGGCAGAGGCATCTCAGCTGTGTAAGCCACACTTTCCTGGACTGCTGGAAGGATGGGGCTTGGCTGGACAATCAGATTAAAACCACAAACAAAACTGGGCAGCTGCTAATGAAGCGACTTGATGAAGTACTCTATGTAAATTTATTTAAATGCCTAATCTCCATCTCTTTTTTGTTTTGTTTTGTTTTAAGGTGAACAGAGTGACATAGATGTAGAGGAACCTTTGCTAGTTACTATAAATACCCATTGTGAACATCTTTCTGTGTGACTTGTATTTATACTCTTCTCTTTTCCATATCCTCCCTGTGCTTGTCTCCACTTTCTTCTCCTTACAATGCCTCCAGCATCCTCTGTGTCACCTCTATTGAAGGAAAGGTGTTGATTGTGGCCTTCCAGTGAGCTCTCAGAGCAGTACAGATCCTGCTTCCCTGACACAGGGCAGACTTGCTTCTGGCTTCCCTAAAAGCACCAATGGGTCCCTTCCAACTCAGAATGTTCCGTGGTTCTGGAATTCTGATAAAACTTTAATTGTCTCAAACAATATCCCCAGGCAGATTTGGTTTTAAAGGGCACATTTTCTTTTTGACAGCTTTTTTGCTTTTTTCCCTTTTGCTTTTGCCATGTGGTTGCTGGGATAAAATTTCATTCTTAAGACACTTATTTGGATCTATAGAAGCCAGATCCAATCTTATGCACTCTTTCAGAATGCTGAACAAATACCACTGCCTGAGGGAAATGCACTTGTTTGCTTTTTCTTCCTTTTAATTCCCAGATGGGGGAGAAGACGTTAAAGGACTGCAACCAGTGACTGTGAACACAATAAAGTAAACTCAGCTTTGTCCAGCTTCCCTTTTCCTTAACTCTTCTTTTAAAACAGAAGCTTTTTCTGCCTCTCTCTTGCCTCCCTCTGTTAAAAAATAATTATTTTCTTGCATGCCCTTGAATATTTTGTTATTACAGTTATTTTGTAAAATGTATACACTTAATGGGACTTAAGGGAGGATGAGGAAATTTATTATGGAATTATGGTGTAAGGTTTTTGTGTCTTCTCTGATAAGGTGAGTTGTTTGTCCTCAATGAATGTTTGTTCATTAATTGTGTTAGAAATATGACTTATTATAAATTAATGCATCATAGTGAATTATCTTGATCTTTACTATTTAAGAAATTTTTGGTTTATGGGTGATTTATCATGACTTAGGGTTTTCTGTGCAGTACAGTTCACTTAATTGGGAGGGTTGCAAATCTCTCAGTTTTCTAGAATGCAGTGTGGTGCCCTTAGAAGTTAAGTTGCATTTCAGCATAAAAAAATCAATTGATACCTAATACTGGCTTTGCCTGCAAGTTGGGGTACACTGCAGGTACAGAGTGGTATTATAAAATATAATTCTGGTTGTGTGGACCCCCATTTGTCTGGGTCATTCTTTTTCTCTTGCTTTGCTGAGGCCATTAAAGAAATCAATCCTAATTCAGGGTAGATCCTAAAGCATATTGTGTGAAGCTTTTTTAAACTGGCTGTTAAAACAGAAGGTGATATGCAGCATGCCAACACAATGGTGTCCTCCAAGCCGGTGGCACTTGTTATGATCACCTAATAGGCATTTTTTATTTTCCATTGATGTGTGTTGGTTCTTCTGCACTTAACACAACAATAATGAAAAAAGATCCCCCCCAAGACACATTTTCTTTGGGAATCCCCTTTTCAGCACTGATTGCCTTTGATTTTTTTGCAGAAAGTCTTGCAAAATTCACTGTGTTAGATTATCAGTCTTGCCTTTCTTTTGCAAGGCTTAATGGGCAATTACTTAAAGAGCTTGCCTAATTATGGATACCTGCCTCACCTCCCCAAATATTGCTTTAAAATTAGTGATTTCCCTGTTTTGTTCTAATTTTTCTTTAGCCTGTGCAAAATAATCCATGAAGATTTTGATTCATTGGTTTAAACCCTTGACTTTTCTGTCGTGAGTCATAGTTTCTGTCTGGATGGTTCATCTCTCCTGATGCTTTCAGTTTGTTGTTGTCCTACATGACAGGTTTGGGAGTTGATGCTGTTTGAGTTTAAACAAATTCCACAGAATCCAGGTAGGAATTTTATTGGCATCCTAACCGGGTATTTTTTTTGTTTGTTTTGGTTTGGGTGGGGTTTTTTGTTTGTTTTGTTTTGTTTTGTTTTGTTTTGTTTTTTCCCTTTTTTTGTGTTTTGGGTTTTTTTTTTTTTTTTGTTTGTTTGGTTTGGTTTGGTTTGTTTTGTTTTGGTTTGGTTTGGTTTGGTTTGTTTGTTTTAATGCAGCACACCAGGCATTTGAGAGCTGATTTGGAGCTCCTTGAAGGTTTCTGACAAGGTGCAGGACCACCTTGTGCTACAGCAGGAAAGCCTGGGCTGCAAACAGAAGAAATCCCTGCTTGCTTTGAGCCTGCCACACTCATGGATTTGTCTCCCACGTGAGAGTTTAGCTCTGCTTTCTCTTCTGTCCACAGCTGAGTCCTTCCATTCTGGGTTGCTTTAGGGATACAATTCACTACAATTCAGACACCAACTGTTGTTAACAGCCTTTACCCCCACACCCAGAGTCCCCTGAATGGTTAGCTGGAAAAAGAGGTCCAAATAATAGTACCAATTCATCCCCCAGAAATATCTCTCCATAGTCTTAAAATCATGTATTTGAAACATGATTATATGGGAAGATATGGATACAGTGTTAGAAGGTATCCCAAAAATGTTTTTGGTCCCTGCCTGACACTACTGGATTGTTTCAGCTAATTGGTTAGTGCAAAATTTATATACAAAAGTCTGCATACATGTGCAAAATCAGATTCCTTGGGTCAAAAACAAAACCAGCAAGCTTAAAATATGGTGGGAACAACACTGTTACTAATTCCTTATGTAAATCATTTCACCTCTCTCTGTATCTTTTCATTCTTCCTGTCTTTGTCTTGACTTTTTAAGTGGTAAATTTATGATGAAAAAGATGTGGTTTATTGAATATATTTACATAAGCTATCACAAGGAAATGGTGCTCTGGAAGGGTGATGGAGGATGTGGGCACTTCCCAACTCTAATTTTCCTCTTTGCCATTTTGTTCCCATGAACAGGAGCTTATTCTGTATGTCTGCATCTAGGGCCAGGTGGGAAAATAAAATATCTGACTCTTGCTATAATCTGGCTCTTTTCAACAACTTTGGGAACCCTTCAGCAAACATTCCTAAATAGGTTCCATTCTTTTTTGCACCCCCAAGTGAATTCATCTGAATACCCTCTGAGGTAAGAGCAGAAACAAGCTCTCATACTTATCCACACCTTGCTTGACCACCTGATCCATGGAAACAAACTACCACAGTGCAAAATGTGTGAACCCAGCCAAGTTCCTTACTTGCCATTCTGTAGCAGGAAAGTCCCTTGGATTTCTCATTTTACTGTCCTGTACCTGTGTTACATGATTAAAAAAATACAAAGCCAATGTTTTGAGATTTTTTGCTTTTGTCTTGAAGCAAATGATACAACAGAAGCAGCTTTGTCCATTTTTAAGGATTTTTAAATCTCATATAAATTCTAGGTATGGAAGGCCGAGTGCTATATCTGAGTACACAGGGAATAATTGGTCATACAAGAAACCATGGTTATCCATGGTTAAAACCTTCCAGAAATCTTAATGATGTTAAATTCTTCCAATTTAACTTAGAAAAGGAATTACTTGTATTGGAGTATCTGTATCCTTCTTTGCTATTCTGTCTTCAGCCTCAGCATTATGGGGAAAAGCAATAAAAAAGTCAAATTAACTTTTGTTCTGAGATTATCCATTATTTTCCTACAACATAATAAATATTAAATGGGATATCCCTACTCTGTCTTACCCAGAAATACAAATATGACATCAGGAAACAAGGAAAGATACTACTATTAACCTTTTGTATTCTTGACTGCAGTAGAATGCATCTCATTTTAAATGGGATAGTAAAAGCCATCTGAAAGTATCTTCAAGGGACATTGTCAGTAGATGTTAATTTGCAGATGTTGTTTACAGTTTGGAAGTAAGCACTAACTGTTTCTTACTTGTTTATCTGTTGTGAAAACAACCCTGTGTTGTCAGCACTGTTTGCAGCACAAATCCAAAACACAGCCCCACAATGCCTACTGCAAAGAAAATTAACTCCACCCCAGCTAAAACCAGAACATTATCTTAATCAGCAATTTTTTGTTATGTTTAAAAAAAAAAAAAAAGCCAGTACCCATTGTAATTGCTGCACTATTCCTTCTCAAGGAAGAGATGTGTTGAGTCACTCTTAAATAATTCTCTTAGGCCTAAAACCATCCAAGCCAGCTTTTATCTGTTACAGATACTTCACTTTTCTTCACCTGCCCTTATTAGGGGTTATTAGGGGTACAAAACAAGAGCAAGACTGGCAATCCAGCCTAGTGAGGGTGAAGGAAAAGAGAGAATTTCCCCCCATCTTTACATTAGACTTCTGTCACAGCACTGAACTATTCAAATTATAACATGCAATGTTCCATTATTTAGTAACAAGAGAAATTTCAGTTTTACTCTTCGCCAATCACAGCATTTTACAATTACTGTTGGCTGTTGTTGGTACAGAGCTTGGATTTACTATAAATCTTGAAAAATCACTGGTGAATTTTGGAAGCTTGGCCATCATGATTTAGATGTTGACATGGATTTGATGTGAGGCATATTACACACATTATTCCAAAAGTGACACATTATTCCAAAGCTAGGAGCCTGGTTTGTGGTTTGGGATCTGACTTGGCACAGGATTTGTTCTCACCTGCTAAGCACACACCCTTCTTGTAGCCAGGCCAACATAACCACAGCAGTAATGTTGGCTGGGTCTGGGCTGACCAAATATTGTGAGGAAAGACAAAAGAAGCAGCAGGTGACACTGTGTGACAGACCTGAGCGTGCCAACCTCTGCAGGACCCCGACAAGCATCACTGTGAGGCGCTGTCACCTGGGACCTGCTGCTGCTGTCCCCCAGGATGTCTCCCTAAGTCGCTGCTTCTTGTCTGCCTGAGGTTCTCTGGAGGCAAAAATGTCAAACTTGTTGCTCTTTATCTCCCCCCTGTTTTGGCACATCACCTGTTCCCCATGGGAGTGTGGTTATTTTGACTTTATGCAAATGGAGAAAAATTGATCTGTTTGGCTGCTGCAGCAGTGCTGCTTCTCATCCTAAAATGTGCAGCCTAAGTGCCATGAAATGGTGCCAATTCCCACCATAATTTCTTTGCCTTATCTATCATTTGCATGTCTTTGCATGTCTGCAAGGGTCACTGACTGATGCCAGGTTTTGGATAGCAGATGTCCTTGCATTCAGCTTTCTGTTGAACAAAATACCTGCCAGTGACAACCCAGACATTTTTGCTTCTGTAATTTAAATGTACTAAATATGGCATGGAGTCTTCCTTAGTGCAGACAATTTGATGTTTTCTTTATGAGACTACTAAAAAGGTGATTAACACATGCACTTTGTTAGGAAAACCAGCAGAAAATCAGACTGCATTTTGATTTTTCTCCTCTCTGTATCAGTTACACAATGGCTTTTTTGGCAACTAATGGTTGGTGGTAGAGATGTAGCTGGGGTCCATAATTTATATAATAGTTGCTCTTTAATTTGCTAGCTGTTCAGGGGGGCCTCCCTGATGACATTTTTTCTGTGGTGTTCTGTTTTTGAGAGGCTCAGAAAGTGATGTTGGTATGAAAGATGATGATGAGGAGGAACACTTCCTCCCCTGACCCCTTTCAATGGAGTTTGTTTTAATATGCTTCAGATTTGCTACACCTCCATTTCTATGGCAGTGTTTTGGGAAATGAGCATGGTCTGGCTTTTTGCAATAGGAAATCATCAGGCCTTTGATTTGGAAAGTTGTTACGTCATCAAATGACATTGACTTTCAAAATGGTCAGGCTTTGGTACAAATCAGCTACATTTTTGAAACAAGAAATATATGTGGAGCTCGTGTTTGGGGGAAAAAAAAATAGCCTTGATGATTACTTATTAACTAATCTTCTCCAGAATTACGTTTTTCTCACAGCACTTAGCAGGATTTTTTTTTTCATGTTTATTGAAAATATCCCTTTGTTATAAAAATAAACTATAATTTATCATTGTATTGACAAAGGTGTAAGTACTTAATTGCCAACTTGTTGATTCCAGTGCTAGTTGTGCTTTTGAAACAAATGTCATATTTTAAGAAATTAATTGAGCTTTTAATGAACAAAAGTTCTCCTGAGCTTCATTTAAATGTGAAGTAATGTTCCTCAAGGGGCCCATTCTCAGGCAGTACCTACTAAAGTTGAATTTGTTATGCTCTGTGAAGATTTTTAGTTTTGCAGTATTTTCATAAAGAAATCTCAGGGAATAAAAAATGCTATATGGGAATTGCTCAATTAACTGACTCAAATCCATTGACTGGCTCCAGGGTGCCTATTTTTCCATATTGCAAACAAGATCTTATTTTCTCAACTTGGCCTATAATTTGGCATAGGTGGAAAGCTTTAATTGCTCCATCAATTTTACTGTTTGCTTTAGGTATTTCTTGCCTTTTTTCTTAGGTTTTGTAATTTTAAAATTTCTCATTCTTGCAATGATTTAGGAATCTCTGTCCCAATGACTTTTAAGTAAAACATGTTTCAAAGCAATGCAGCTGAAAATCACTCTTTTGGTTCTATACAACTAGGCTCACTTAGCACATTTGTGTATTGCTGAAAGTTTGCCTGACTTCTGTGGATATTTTCCTTTTCTTTTATCCTTTTTACACAACTGTGAAGTTCCAGTGTCTCTTAGAAAAGTATCATCATAGCAGTCATCTACAAACAGTTTCTGCAGATATTTTTTTGGCCAGTTGTAGCTCTGAAATCAGAAATTGTCTGGGGTGGTGAAAGCAGGAGTTATGATAACCAGTGCTGGATAAATGAAGTTGTAAGATTGTGCCTTAAGTTATCAAAATCTCTCAACTATTTCTCACCAAATAAAAACTTCAATATAATTATTGTGAGCTCTGGAGAAAATATTTATAAATATTTTTGTTTAACTTCAAAAGAAATGACTAGCTTAATGCATGTATGCTAAACATAAGAGAAGACTGATTAAGAATGGATCCTGTTAAAAATAATTTAACTAAAAGTCTGTTCCATTATTGGTAACAGGAACAGTGTTGTGAAGCTAAAGGAAGAAGTCTGTAAATCTGTTTCACCAAAAGAAAGAAAAAAAACCATTTAAGCATTTTGAAATTAGAAGTTTCATATTCCACAGTGTTGGAATGTATATTTTCTTGAATATTGGGTTCATCTGAGGAACCAGCTTCCAAGCATTAGGGAGGCCTCTGAGTCAGAATGTGTGAAGCTTTACTGATGTCCAAGATAAAAGAGAGTAGCTCCACAAGCAAACTTCATAGTGTGAGCTAGAGTGTGATCTTGGGTTTTCATTTAACCAGCAGTGGGGAGCAGATCCTGCTCCCCTCCCTCGCCTCTGACAGTGGGTAATTTCACAGCTACCAAAACCATCACAGAGACTGGTGGAAAGGTACTTGACCATTGACTCCCTGACCACAGATTAAAAAGAAATTCCTGTGACTAAATGAGTGAGCCTTTCTTTCTGTTCTGCTGCAATACAGTCATCCAGCAGAAGTGAACCCTGGGCAGAAATCTCATCCTAGCAATATTCCTCCTTTTTATGTCTCTTGCCTTGCTGTGAACTCCCTCCTGGTCTCAGTGCAGGGATGCTGGTATTCTACTCGAGCTGTTATGGGACAAACTTGTTTTCTCCTTGTGACAGTGTTATACTGTGAGATTTATGCATTCCCTCTAGGTAAAGGATTAACTCATATAACAGATTTGATTACACAATACAACATTAATTTAGAAGTGAGGCTCCACTCCACTGCTGAGGGCAAAAAAAAAAGAAGTAGGTTTGGTAGATCCTGCCCATTTATTCCAGCTGAGAATTTCACCAGAAGACAGGTCAAGTGGCCTGGTTGTCTGGGTTGATTTGAGAAGATCGTGGTGTTCCTTTGTTAGATCTGACACTTGCCCACTTCTGATGGGAAGGACATCCTCTGCTGTTGTGCTGCATTATCACATGCCAACAGTTTCTCAAACTCTTTTGCACTTCAAGTTAACCCTATACCAATATATTAAGGAATACCTGGAATACTCTTCATGCTAAGTGCACATCTACTATGATACCAAAAGAGTTGGAAATTTGCACATCCACCATGATACCAGAGGGGCTGGAAATTATATTCCTTCCATAATGCTGTTGAGAACAGGTACCGAGGCTGTGAAATAACTGTGGTAATTCATAAGTGTCTGTGAAATGAAAAATCACAGAGCAGAGAGAGAATATCTCAAGTACTCAGCATTTGCTGTAGTGCTTTTTATTATCCTCAAAGGCAGGCTAAGGATAATTTCAACTATCATAATTTTCACACACAAAACATTAATAAAAATTGGTTCCTTGTTTTGTGTTTTACTAAAAGCAGCTACTACTTCCCTTTATCCCTTCCAGTAATTGTATTAAGAAAGTTAATATTTGACTCTAGCAGTAACCAGAAGGATTTAAAATGGCTTCAAGACCACATTTAGTCAGTTTTTAGTTGCCTGCAAGATTCTGAAACAGCCACTGAAACTGCTGACCTGAAGGCTATGTTTGTAGTTTGTGCTTTTGAATCACCTGGGCTGATCATCTGGTAGAAGGCAAGGCTAATGAAGATGCTCTGTCTCCAGTACTCAATCAATGATATCCAGGGGCAGCTAAACATCACACTCAGATCTTCTGTAAAGACAAGTGTGAGATCATAAAAATTAGGTACTTCCAACCCCCTCTCCCCTCTTGTACATTCTTACTGCAATCACTCAGGGTTCATCTGACTTATTTTAGAGCTTTACAAAATAGATCATCTTTCTAGTGAAAGGAAATAAATGACAATTTTGGGGGCCAATTGCTGTCATTTATTTCAGGCTCTTACTTGAGAACTGATGCCCTAAAAGCTCAGCTGTAAAGCTCTACATTTAATTTGATGCATCCCACCTGTGAACATCTAAGTACTGAGTGAGTCACCCGTCACTGCACAACCTCTGAGGCAGCTCATTAATCCTGAGTTCAGCCCTGCTCACATCTGTCCCACGTGCTGCTGCTCCAAGCCCAGTAAATATCTGTCAGGACACAGACAGCTTTCACCTTCACACAATAAGATTTCTGGAAACCCATATGAAAATGTTTAGCTGAGTAAATACCACTTAGTGATGCTTTGTGTTACCTGTTTGTGGATGTGCAGGCAGACACTTTACAAGACTTATCATGTCATTGTCACTGGACAGAAGCTTTTGGAAGATGACAGCACAGAAAAGGTCTTCTACATGTGCAAATACACTGAAATTAGTTGTTATTCTCTCTAGATAGCAAGAAGGAATCAGTTTCTCCTGTAACTGGGCTAAATGACTTTGTGAGGTGCTCTGCACTGTGTAGGGAACAGCTGTGTGAGTCACTGGTGCCTCTGCAGGTGTGAATGGGTAGATGAAGCAGGGGAGGTGAGCTTTTCTCTGTAGAATCCCAACTATTTTTTCTTCAAATTATATAAAAAGTGAACCTTTACTTAGCTCTCCAGGGCTGTCTGAGACAGGAGTCTGCAACACAGATTCTTCTTTCTGTTCCTTGAATGCCTACTCGTGTTCAGAAGAAACCATTCAGAGTTATTCCCTTTGAAAAAGTGACTGATTTTAATGTGCATGCCTGAATGACAGAATCACAGAGTATCCTGAGTTGGAAGGGACCCACAAGGATTATTGAGTCCAAGTCCTGGTCCTGAACAAGACCATTCCCAAGAGTCCAAGCATTTCCTGAACTCTCAGGTTTGGTTCTGTGAGCACTGCCCTGGGGAGCCTGTTCCATGCCCAGCCACCCTCTGGGGGAAGAACCTTTTCCTGATATCCAACCTAAACCTGCCCTGACACAACTCAGGCCATTCCCTCAGGTCCTGTCACTGTCACCACAGAGCAGAGATCAGTGCCTGCCCCTCCTCTTCCCCCCACGAGGAAGTTGTCACTGCAGTGAGGTCTCCCCTCAGTCTCCTCCAGGCTGAACAGACCAAGGGCCCTCAGCCCCTCCTCACATGGCTTCCCCTCCAGGCCCTTCTTCATCTTGGTTGCTCTCCTTTGGATGCTCTCTAAGAGCTCAATATCTTTCTTATATTGTGGAGACCAAAACTGCACACAGTGCTGGAGCTGAGGCTGCCCCATCCTGCTCTCTCTCCTTATGGCTGCCCTGAACTCCCACAAGGAGCTCTGCAGGACACCTTTACCATGGAGTCCTTCCAGCTGGATGTAAGGAAAACAGTAAATAGGTTCACACTACTGAGCTCAGTATATGAAGTTGTTTGAACTATTTCACTTCCTCACATCCAGATTATCTTGTGCTGTCCCACGTCTCAGGGTCACCAATGGTTGCTGTTGGAGTCCTGTTGGGGTGAATCAAAACTCTTGGCTCCAATATCAGAAGGCTGATATTATTTGTTAAAATGACTCCACTGTTCAGAAGGATTTGGGCTATTTCTGCCCAGGTACAGAGCTGGCATCTTGCTTCTTCTAGCTCCATACCCCAAAGTCAAGAATACTAGAAAATGTTTACAAAGTCAGAGAGATAACAATTCTTTATATCATAGGTTGAGAAAAGCAAACCACATCTCCCATATCAGGAGACAAAGCAAAGGGATGCATTCTGTCCTTGAAACACACACAAAGGGATTTGAAATCTGAAGAAAAAAAGAACTTTCCCATGGAAGAAAAAACTCATCAACTTTGCATCCAAGAAACTTATAAAATGTCCAAGTGACAACCTTGGATTATGGAATTGGCTGGTTTTCTTAAAGAGAATAGCATGATTTCCCTATCTTAATATTTTTTTCAGACATACTGTGAAAGGTGATTACTATTCTCCCAAACAAAACCTACCATTTAATAAGTTACTCTCTGGATAATTGCACTGCATTTACACACCCTTAGGTGGGATGCAAAAGAGAATTATATAGCTCACCTTTGAGGCCTTGTGCAGTACTAAAATAATTATAGCCAGCAATCGTGGTAGTAGTTGTGGGTCAAAATCATGTGCCATCAGAAAGCTCTGGTGTTG